>JAABNX020000038.1:17350892-17363751 GCA_015163995.2 Mormyrus lacerda
ACTCCGCCAGGGCACCGTATCTCCCACAACGATAAAAAAGAAACTTCAGTTTAAACAAAAAAAAAAGTTACACCATATTTGCTCAGACTAACTATGATGAAAGGCAATGAAGACAAGGGGCTCTTCATGTAGGTATCAATATAAATATTACTGGAAGGTCAATTAATATGTAAATTAACTCCTCCATTTAATTAGCTATTTAACTATTTTCTGAGGCATGGACATATTAAATCATGCTTAAAGACCCCTCTAAGTAGCCTCCTGACAATAGTGCAGAGGAGTCGCTGCCTCATAAACTACCGGCTTGACCTATAAGAAGCCCAAAGCCCGCTAATTCCATCTCAGGCTAATTTTATTACTTGCATAAAATAACCATAGTGCAGCTTTGCGGCTGTAAAGAGGATATTGATAATAAAAGCGGCTGAGCAAAAGCATGTGAAATCCCCTCTTTACCAGTGTCCTCATTTATTATTCTATTATTCTTCGCCAGGATCCGAGACCGTGTGAAAGACAAATGACCTTATTATATTAAATAATTTGTGAGGATATTAACCGTTAATCACACATAAACAGCATTTAAAAGGTATTGATTTTTCCGCACTCTCAACAGCTTGTAAAATTTATGTCCAATAACAAGATAATAGATAATCAGTGGGATTATGTGCGGCATCCAGGGGACAAAGTAAAGGTAAAGAATAACACCTGCATCCCACCTCCCCAAATATAAACTCTAAGAGCCCCCCCCCCCCCAATACCTTCCCCAAATTTTGACAAGTTCAGCTCCCTGCCCAATTCCCAGCCACTTCAAGCATTTATTTAGTACTTTAGGTCTACCATATTCAGTAGACATGCATTTCTTTCAGAAAGCAGTGTCAAACAGGTCCTGGAGCGGGGGGTTGGGAGGGGTTTTAAGGGCCTTGCTCAGGGGCTCAATGGCGAAAATCCCGACCCGTGGTATTTGACCCAGCGACCTTCTGTCCACAGGGACAGTATCCTAACCTGCTGAACTACACCCTGCCCCCATTCCTGTACCCATTTAGTCGGGTTCCGTTTCCTTGGACGGCCTCATTAGCCAAACAGGCCTAAATACACCCAGTGGCTGCTTCAGGGAAGCCTTTTTCCTCAAATACCATTGGTTGACACCCGCGTCCAGGCAACGGCCTGCCTGAGAATAGGCCTGCTGTGTGCCCTGGACAAAATGACTTGAACTGGTAACGCCTCAGGACCCGGTTCTCCCCCGAGAGGGCCGGACTGGTCCGGAAGTCCACACGGTCACCAGAGAGTTATGTTGACAACACGGGTGCGTTGTTTACAGGGGGAACACACGGTTCTAAAGGAGCACATAAATGCCTTGTCCCTCTGAGTACCTGAGAAAAGGGTTTTATTTTCCACAAAAGACACCCAGAATGAATCCAGTGCCTACAATCCTGCAGGAAAGGCTGAAACGTGCGGACCGGACCTAAATCAAACTGACGGCAATGACCTATTACAGAGTGTGTATGATCTATGCAGACGTGCTCTGAAAGCCACATGTGACACATCAGGCCGGGAGAATACGCTGCCGTGACATTATCCCCCAAACTTTAGCCTTACCCGGGCTGCAAAATGCCGCAGACTCAGTCGGCCGAATACCAAAACCATGCAGCCTTCGGTGGTGGTCCCGTCCCCCCATTAAAAAGACCGCCCGCAGTTAGCATTTCGGTTTAAGACTCCCCCATGTTACTGTTTGGAGCTCTACGGCCACAATAATAAATTTGCAGGAGGTATCAAGAAGGAAGGGGGAGACATGCAAATCCGTCTTGTGTCCCTCTGGGGGCAGCAGCGAGGGGGGGGTGGAAATGAAGGCTTGCAGGTGAACGGTGTCTGGGACCAAAGTTAATTCCCAAGACTCAAGCGACTAGAAGAGCAGGCAGATCTTTTACAACACGGTGTCGACACATGGGAGGCGTCGAACCCGAGACGGATCTCTAAGGAAAGACTCACACTCAATACTTGACGTGGGGGGTGGGGGGGCCCTGATTGATCAGGGGAGGGCGCTGTCTTTTATTAGCCCGTGGTTCTTATTAAAATTCTATCTTGTGGAAAAGCAGGAATTTCTCTAGATTAATACCGCAGATCTATTATGTTAGCGCACATAGATCTCCGTAATTAAGGGGCCCGTAGTGCCTCTGACAGTCCAGTTGAATAAGGCGCCATTTTCAATTTGGGTTCGACCAGAGTTTGTAAGTATTGGCCGTATCCCAACACATCAGAGCCAATTAAGAGAATAAATAAAAATAGAATTCAATATCTGCACCAATACATTTAAAATGATAAAATCTAAATTAAAAAATATATCAGTCTATATTTCATTTTTTCCTAATACGATTCGTACCAAGTAAGTTGTTGATAGGTATGTATTTTGGTGATATTGTCCCCAGTGGCTACAAGGTTAATTCAGTACCAGTCTTCGAGCCTTGACTCTTAATGCAGGCAGAAGGGATTGTGGGAAATAAGTGAAGGGCTACACCATCACCGCGCATCCGAGCAGGAATTCCATTAATTAAATCACTCTGACTGCGTTTACACTTCTTGGCTGCTTAGGACGTGTGTGCGCTTGTGTGTCTGCGTGGGCCGAGAATGGGGAGTTATTGATTCGGCCCCCCTCTCATTTTTATGGGGGGCGGCGGCATGGCCGCGTCGTTTGGGAGCCATTTTGACAGCGCCGCTGATGCTGTCGTGGGCAATTTGACGAGCCGGAAAGAGACGGCACGAGGGCTCTCAGCGGCGCATGGGGGGGCCCTGCCGCACCTCCTGCCTCGGCCCCGGAATCAATTCCCTCTGTTTACAGACCATTTCACAGCCCTTTACCTGAAACATCACTTGTGTCTGTCCCATACATACCAGCGGGCATATAATGGTTGAATTAGCATAATGGCTAAAGCACTGAGCTTGAAGCACAAAGGAAATGTCAACATGTTCCCTGCACTCAGGCAATCAGGAGCCATTAAGCTGCGTCGCTGGAAATATCATCAAGGTTAAATATAATCCTTGCCCCCCCTCCCCAGCCCCCCCACACCCTGGCTCTTTAATTCAGAGCCTAATAGATGAGCCATAGAAATTGAAATGTTAGTAAACAGTCGCAGTTGCAGGTTTTGGGATCTCGTCCGATCGGCCCACTTACTCAGAACCACAAATAGACAGCTTCCCCCCTCCCCCCCCCGCCGCCCCAACTGCTGAATAACTAGGGCGAGGTTTAAAAACCAAGTTAGGATACAAAAGCAGCCCCACTGGAGGAGAGCGGAGAGTGGAGACCGGGTCCATCAGCCTCAGCGCAAGGCGTGGACGCAGTGGGCTGGGTCTGGTCATGTGACCGTGCCATGCTGCAAAGTTGGCACCATAACGCTTCCTTACCTGAACAAGTACCCAGCTTCTCAGACAAAAGGCAAATCACAGTAGATTAATGGTTGTCATTAAAAATGTATGGAAAATGAGCATATATAAGATATACAGGAAGCAGCAAGACAGGGTAACATACTGAAGGAATGACACTTTTATTTTTACTGAGGTAGGATGTTGAAATCAACAAAGTAGGCAGTGGTTCACTAGGGGATTTGAACCAACAACCCTCTGGTCACGAGCTTGAGTCCTTGTTCTGCATGTTTTCGTGTGACCTGGCCAACTACAGCCAGCTAATAACATGTGATTAAGACCATGTGACCTGGACTTAAACCCATGAAAAAGCCCTTTACTTTCAAGGCTTCCTGAAAGTTCTGTTAGAACCCGTCACAGCACTGGAGAATTGAGGCACAAAGCCATGTTTATCCCAGTATGGAGGGCCGCCTCTCCCAGCCATGTGCCCTTCAGGTAAAAATGAGTGCAGGGCTCAATATGACCTGATGAGTCTGCTCTCCGCCTTGTATTGACTGGAGCCTGAGAGGCGTATGCAGGTTGCAGGGGTAAACGATTGCATTTTATGGGGACTGCTGTCACTCCACCCAGTTGTCTCACGCCATTTTCTCAGGAGAGGGTGAGCGCTACTGAGAAGTGACTGCAAGTTTGTGCGTCGGGGCTAAAGTTATGAGCGGCTTTCAATGAATAAAAAAGGACTTGAGTTGCCCAAAATCAACATCCATCGCTTTTTTTTTTTTCTCCATTAATAGGTAGCAATCAGTTTGCATTCTTTGGCGTGTTTGATTCTAATAAAAGATAGATTTTACATTAAAGAGTAAAGTTAAAAATTGTATTGGTCCAGTGTCAAGTTGATCCTATTAAAGGGTTTAAGATTCCTATTGCATCGTCCTGGGGGTGGGGGGGCAGGAACGCGGCCAAGGGGATCAGTGCGAAGACGTCACCAAACATGGAGCGCGTGCAAGCGCAGATGAATAAATCTGTCTGGCTGGGAATTTAAATAACTTTTACAGTTTCATCTGTGTCTATTTGTTTCAGGGAAGATTTATGCCTGGGTTCTGGACGCGCATGTTTTTATCTCGCCTGTCTGTAGATTAAACCCGGATCAGCCTGAGGAGGCCTCTGTCTGACTGCTGTAATCCACAATTGGAGATGATCTTGTCTCTTAAAAAATTGCCAGCAGGCAGCGGTGCGGCTTCGCCGCAGAGGAGATCTCGCCCACTCTTTCTCGTGGAGTGCCGCTCCGCAGATGGCGGAACCCAGTAATCGGCGGCGGGCGGCCGGCTGGCTGGCCGGCTCTTGTGAGCGCCATCCTGGGTGCCCGCCTCAGTTGCCGCTAACGAGGAATTAGCCGCTTTTGTTTTCCACGCCGCCTCCTGCCCGGCACGCTAATTGATTGATGCTAAAAGTTTAGCAAATAAAGGCTAGGCGGCTAGCTCAGCGGCCCCCATCGGCAGCAGGCCAAGCCCTCAGAGAGCAGGCCGCTCTATTGAAACTGGCAGCTCGCAATTCGCCGACACGGGCGGCTCCGTCATCCTGCTGGGGATGTGTGGGCGCTGCCGTTCCAAGCGGGCCCACGGCTGAGAGACACATGTACTCCGGATCGGGGAATCAATAGAACACTTAATGAACAATTAGGGGAACATCTGCAGGGCTGTCAGAGGCCCATCTGTACATAGCTCAGAGGGAGGGGGCTGCAGCCCGGACAGGGCCTTCAGCACCATACCCATTGCTCGAGGACATCACATCACCCCCCACCCTTCCCAACAACCACAGCCATTCATCCCATACTGACCCCTTTCACATTCTCTCTTCGCAGCTTGGCGAGGATTTATAAAAATATGGAAATGGCTTAAGCCAATCCGTCAGCCCCCCCGACACCCGAACAGACTGATAAATTTCACAAATCCTGACGTTTAATTAAACAAAACAGACCACACTCTCGCTATGGGGCAATAAAATAAATATCGCAAATCGCCGCTGCGCACGCCGAGGTTGCGTCCTCACGAACCGGGTCAGAGCGAATCGGTATCAGTTACCATGAGCAAAGTCATTTCAAACATATTTTTGATGTGCAAAATACATTGTGCAATGATGAGAGATGATCCCCCTTCTCGCGCTCAGAGCGGTGACCTTATATGCCAGTCAAATGGAAAAATAGTCAGCGTCCGTAAAGAGGATGTTAGATAAGTTTAACCTTCTTGTCTCTGGTGGACATTTACGTATGGCTTACTGCCGCGTGACTGGCACGTATTATGGTTAATTAAGTATAAGTATTTGCACCCCGGAATGGAAATTCTTGTAATTGACCCAGAACATTCAGTCTTGCTTTATTAAAACTTCATTTAAAGAAGAACAACCGTACTGTAGTGAAGACTGCAGATATAATAGATTAGATGTGAATGCATTATGTATTTCATACAAGAAGGAGAGGAAGCTGAAACCTGCTTAAAAATATATTTTTAGTGCTGAATATTAATGTGTTCACACAAGCCACTGAATCATTTTAAATGTTCTTTTTTTAGGTTTTTAGGTATATATGTTAAAAAGACCTATATTTCAGGTGCACACGTGGCGTGGAGTTGAAAAAGTCATTAATGAATAAATTAATTTCTGCTCGCGGACCTTTGCCACGCATATATCCCATTTGACGCGTTCCATTTGTATAACTTTTCCCCGTTTTGATCTGACAGCCTGCATACTTAATCATAAGGTAAATCATAGCTTTTGTAACGTGAGCCAGGTACTTAGCCAGCACTGCATTGCGTGCAAATAAGTCATAACAAGAGTTTTCCCCTCTACGGATAGATACGCACAGATAGGCACAAATGACCTTTTTCTGCCCCGTTCCCCTCGTGACATTTCTCATTGAACTCTCGTCCAAATCCAGCGTTTAATATCGACGGATGAAGTATTTTTAAAAACTAAATAATTATCATACGTAAATTTCTTACAATTTTAATTTCTCGGTATTAAAAAGGTTAGATTGTAACATCGGGTTGACTCGTTAGTGCAGGTACTGATTAAGTTGATTCACTGTGGCAATTACTGTCGAATCCCATTTAATTACTCTGGGTTTTATTGCGGTTTCCTCACAAAGCCGGCAGTAATGGATGGGCGCCCTAAGGAAAATGAGGTTGCGGGGAGTGTGACTATGAGAAAGGCATAGCGGGGAAGACGGCGGACAAAGATGCGGTCCCCCCAGCACCCCACGTCGGGGACTGACAGATGCGTCACTGCCAGCGGGGCCCTCGGGTTCGGCGTCACAGCATCCCCGTGTTACGTGTCACCGCTGTCCGGTTCACCGGGTTATGTGCATGTGCGGCCGCAAACATGGGCAGCTAAGAGGAAGCCGTAAAATGATTCCTTGCGCTGGCACCTTAAAGCGGCGTTAATCCGGGCCCAATGCGATCTCACGTCGGAACGATGGACACGTGGTCATCTAGTGCAATTCATTCAGGCGGAAAAAGCGAATGGACGAATTTATAAATGATTAGAAATAATAAACGAGCAAAAAGATGAGTGAGACTTTGTAGAAGAGACTTTGGGAACAGGTTTGGGCATTATTTACGCCCTGTCTACCGTGAGCAGATATTTTTAGGCGCTGACTAAAAGCTGGGTACCCTTTGTAGAAAATATGGGGCTTCCAGTCTAACGTAAATCAGCCACTTTCCGCACACACGCATAAATAAAAATCGAGATTTGCCACGAAACCGTGAGACGTTTTCTGGCCGTTTAGAAATACTGAAGCGCTCCATTCTGCTTTTGTGGGTATATATCTTTCTCGCGGAGAAGGTGCTGTCCGTCACTGTCGTCATGGATCGTTGTTAACATAAATTAAGGATCACATAAATTAAGGATTATTTTAAGATAAAAAATAAGTTAACTTTTTGACACTGCACACAAGTTCCATAGTTTCGTCTGAACTTGGTGGGTCCTGAGTATTGCTTGACGTCAAAATTAGTCCACGTAAGTTAAACCGTCGCGACAAGTATCACATCTCATAGGTAAAGCTTGTTATATATTTTTCCCAGTTACCATCCAACCATCGATCTCAACACAGCCTTGTTGTTGCATTTATGACAATTATAACCACGATGGAAAAAAAAATTGGGGACAGGCGCGCTGCGGACTTTGGGCATAATGACGCCTCTCATAGATTCCCTTTTAACTGAGGAATTTGCTCAGTGGCACAGATCAGATTTTCAGGAATCTGCAGTGTCAATGAAACTATTGGCAGCTGTGTTAACAGGGCCGGGATGGCCTTTGTACAACAGGACAGTTATTACATTTCCCCTGAGACTATGAATCATTAATCAAATATTCATACGTCCCTGTAAATACACCCCGAACACAGCAGCCCCTCAGTCCCCGCGCCCCCAGCACAAGTGGCCTTTCATGTGGGGCTGACAGACACCCCCCCCACCACCACCACCACAAAACAGACTAGCCTGTCGTGCCTTTTTAATATCCCCGCCCCTCCTTGCCCGTTTTCCTAAAAACAGACCCATACGAATTTACGGACCACAGACGAAGTGACAAAACACAAAACGATCCCATTATCATCGGACGGCGCTGCCTCGCAGTCAACGCCGAGAGGGCCACGACGATGGACAGACGCGCGATTCTTCCTCCCAGTTCCCCCAGTCAGAGGGGTAACTTTCCCCCCAAACGAGCTCCTAATCCGAGGCCATGCTCCTATTAATACAAGAATTTGTATTTAACATGAAAACAAGCATGCATTGCTCAAACGGAGCGGCGAGCGCTAAATGAAACATGACAACACTGCATTCTGCATGGGGAAATTTCCTTTCTCCTCCTTGCCAGGACACAATCGGCTGTTGTGTTGTCGAGTGACATTTTTCTGTGTCGGTGTAATGGGCTGTAGAAGCGGTTAGTGCGTGAGATTCATTTCAATTTCGTACATTTTAGTGAATCTGGAAAAGCCTTTGCAGATATAAACATATGAAACACAACCGGTCTCAGTGCGCTTTATGTAACCGACTCTACAAATGCAGTCAAGTTTAAAAATAAAAATAAAACACGCTATTGTAGTTGATTATACATCAGCATACTTGTATTAATGAATATTCAAAAGACAATATATAAAACTGTGCATATCTGGGAAGCGCACTTGAGAATAAAGCAAATGCTTTTTGTTAAAAAAAAAACTTAATCTTTAGATAATTGTAAAGTTGGCCTATTTGTCATTACAAATTCCATTACAAGCAACAGTATAACTGCTTAATTTTCAAACATTAGATAAAAATTAGCTTTAGCTTGCGTAACTGTTTCAAAAGGTTTTTTTTCCCTATAAACAGCGATAATTCTTCAAGTGCTTGCAAAAAGGCTCCTAAACACTGAATTTCCTTAGTACATAAACGGGTAGTTTACCAGCTACGGATGAGGAATTACAATCATACCCACAGTGCTGTATCTTTTATTTGCATTTATTATTTTATTGATTCTAAAAGAAACCAAGTACCGCTCGACTATACAATTAAGCTGGAAGTTTCCAAGAAGCACTTTCATGTTTAGTATTTGGTTTCCTAAAAGCAGTAAGTGTATCGCACAGTGTCCACATCATACTACATTGGTAAGACCAGAAGGTCTTTAAAGGTGATTCATTGCCTACTTTATATGTGACAAGTGTCTTTTTCTGTCATAACAAGGTTTCTGTGTAACACAACAGGATCACAGTGAATTCCCCGGGCTGCAGCTAACACAGCACAGCCCTACTTAGCAAGGCAAATGTTTTCTCCTTTTTCGGCTAAATAATTTTTCTTTCATTGAACGGCTGCGCCCATCCTTCCACACACAAGATGCCACGTTCCTCGTACCATCAACGTGAGCTACGCTGTCATTCGCACACGCACGCACACCTACACGTACACGTCAGTCACCTTCAGTGCGGTCGCAAAACAAACTAGAGCGTTTACAGCAGTAATCTACCCGCTAATTGTCTTTCCTTTTCCAGTATGGCTTGATTAGAAATGAGCTCGTGATGGGAGTGCTGGCGGGGGCCGCAAGGATCGTAGGATTAGAGTACGAACGATCAAAGCGGGAGCGCGCAGGGCCGTTTCCGCGGCCGCGCCATCGGCATGCGGTCGGACGCTGGGGGCCTCACAGCAGCACGAAGTCTCCCGACGTAGCGCCAGTTCTCCTCGACTCCCCCAGGAAAGGCCACTCGCGGGACTGCGGGCGAGAGAGGTCATAATCCTGCCCGTGACCCTTCATTAAGGTGAACGCTGGGTATTTCTCTTTCGCTGAGAGTCGCAGCACCTGAAATATGAGAGAACACCAGGAAAAGAAAGATTCTGTAAACACCGTACATTCCTCGATAATTCACCATATCTCTATGACCTCTGGAAATCTAGGAAAATAAAGTCCAAAGAAACCAAATGAAGTGGCAGTACCAAACCTCCTTTAGCCTATTTTTATCTCAATAATTAATTTCTATTCCAGAGTGCAATATCTTCCCACATTATTCATAACATTTTTTTACACTAGCTTTTCATAAAGCACATTAATTATGAATTATTTTCCAAACAAAAATTACATTTTAATTTGCATCTTTACAGCTCTCATCATTAGCTGCACGAACATGAGTAAATGCAAATCCTTCAGATCCAAAGGCAAATACCGCCACCACCTGGCCAAACCCCTAAACTGCACCCTACAGCAGCAGTCTCGCCATCGTCCCTCCGGTTCCATTGATTTTAAAAAAAAATGTCTTTCTTCTCACAAACCTTTGACAGCTCCTCGCTGATCTGCTCGTAATCCCGGACATTTCTGGAGTAAAACCCAATCGTACAGCTTGGGTCCATTTTGTTGAAAGGCATCTTCTTTGGTGACGGACAGTGGTAAGACTACAACGCAGGCAAGACACCGAACTCAACCCTCAATCTGGATCTCACAACATCCGCTCACCTCTTTAAACAAACTACATACTCTCTACAAAGAGTTAAACCACTTAAATCCATTTTAAACACAAAACAATAAAGGATGTTCTGGTTTAAAAGCTTAAATTCAAGATCTGATTGTGCAGGTACATTCAAAATAGTATTACAATCACCCATAAGGACATGTTAGTTACCGATGTCAAGGATAGCCTAAATCTTTAAGCATCTACATGAATTTTCAAAATGGCATGAAACATAATCATTAAGAAAAATAAAGCATATGAAGAGAGCATTGCCTATTGACAGCATGTAATGGGGACAAAGCACATCTGCAGTCCACTTTGTAATTGGGCCTAGGCTCATTTAGTTTCATATCTTTAACTACCAACAGAAAGTATTAAATTCGCATTACTGAAAACACAGTCAGCTCTTTGTAATTTCACATTACCTCTAGGGGGAAATCGCTTGTGCTGACATCCACAAAAGACTGACAGTAATGAGGATCCATGTAAATCAAGCTGTCATCTACAAGGACAAAACAAAAGACAAGTTATTCAAAAAACATCCTGTTATTAGAATGTGTATCCTCCAATTTCTATGCAAAACAGCTCACAGACTCCAGCCTCCGTCAGACATTTTACAGCCAAATGTGCACCTAAGTGATTTTTTTCGCCTCCACAGACGAATTAAATTCAACATGCGGGTACATATTGCGGGATTTGTACATTTTTTATCCGGCGCTGAAGCTGTCATTTAATTTTTGTGAGAGGAAATTACTTTTACAAACACGCAATTATGATGGAAAATCTGCATATGATAGATGCCAGCTGGCAGGGAAAACGTATGGCTTGTCATTTAGACATTACGCGGCACTGCATCTCGAGTTCGTAAAATGTAAATGTGTAAATATTGACTGCCAAGGTGTATAACTGAAGGTTCCCCCCGGCCGGTGAGGGTGATGGGGAGTGGGCCATGGCAAACCGCCCTAACTTATGCATGCGACTTATGGAAATGGACCTCGAGCTCGATGTGGGAGCCTCGGCCGTGATAAATGGGGCAGCGCCGGCGGGTCAGACGACGCAAGAAGGGCGGTGTCCGCGCAGGAGCTTCTACTAAAGCAGAAATGTACTCAGATTAAGACCCCAGTGGGTCCACACTGACCTTGAAATCCCACAAAGTGGTAGGCCTGCTTGGGTTTGCCGCCGATGATGCCCAGGCAGAACTCCAGGCTTAAAATCCCCTGGAAAAAGGAACGGGAAGACGACAGAACAGTTTACCGTGACACCAAATACTTGGTACTGGTTACGACAGGTGCATGTAACGTGATACAGTCTGAGTACTTATTGTTTATTTTAGCTGTAATACAAGAGTTTGTAGCCTGACATGGTCGGAGTACTCAGTACTGTTATTTTCTGCTATAGTATAAGAGAATTTAGAATGACATGGAGTGTTTGATACCAGTTTGGTTTGATATGTTATAGGGGTGTTTTCCATGATACAGTCCGAGTACTTGGTATCAGTTAAGTTAGATGTGTTGCAGGAACGTTTAGCACGGCACAGCCAGAGTACTTGTTATCAGCTAGGTTAACTGTATTGCAAGGCTGTTTAGGATAACACAGTCATGGTACTTGGTATCGGTTATGTCAGCATTTACCTTAACAAAGTCCAGGTACTCTGTGTTGATTTTCTCCCCCCCAAGCCTGATGGGGATAAGGATCATGACGGCTCGGCAGTCCATGTGTGCAGTAGTCCCTGGTCTCGGAGGCAGCCCTCTGTGGCTGTCGATGACGTCGCCACTGTAAACTGCCAGTGAGGGGCAACATCATCCACCACACGTAATGTACAGTGTCCAGAGCTGGGATCAATTGAGGCACTGTCATCAGTGCTTGGGAGCCCCACCAACTTGTCTTGCCCCCGCTGGTGTGAAGCCCAGTTCACACTCCACTTGCCCATGTTGTTACCGTCGCCCAGTGCATATGACATAAATTTCATCATCGGGAGTGTCTGCATAGGCAGCCCCGATTTCGGGTATTGCAGACTTATTCATCTGTTCACAACAACTGCACGTGTGCAAGGAATATTAGATGTTTCTGTAGATGGAATCTGCTGGGCTAGTGGAATATCACAAACATCTGTAATACATGGACGTATTATGTACACAGAAGTCAATACGCTCCACTGTGAGCGGACGGTAACAGCAAACGGACAGGTGGAGCATGAACTCAGCTTAACTTACTGCCTGTTCCTGCCATGAAGGCTGTACCATAAATGCTTTTGGTTCCTCTGAACATGCAGATAGCAAATACTGTCAAAGGATGCTACGATAATCTCTCTGACATCCTGTTTTACTTTCTGCAAAACAGCTGTTCTGCACTAATGGGGACCATGATGAGGACTCTGGCAGCGCCCTTGCAGTGACCATCTTCCCACACGTACGTCTCCATCCCGACCTGCAGCCCACTGGCCTGTTTTAGATGTTTCATGTTTAACGGCCTGTTGACTGCATGGCTTTCCTGTCATCCCGGGGGCTTGGTGCCATGACTTCTGCTTATCTCCTCCTACCCCCA
>JAABNX020000038.1:17363792-17395970 GCA_015163995.2 Mormyrus lacerda
CCCACCCCACCCCCATCAAATTACTTTAATCAAAATGCAAGGCCCACATGGGCAGCACCCCAGAGCCCTCCGGCTGAGCCAAACCGCAACGCGCGCTTCAGACTAGGGGCTGGGCAGCTTCCGGGCCCTGGCATCCGGCTGGGGAAGCCTCATTCTTCATACCTGTGCAGTCCTGAGCAACGTAAACCGTTATGCCGCGCAGTTCAGGGTCTGTTGCCTCCTCAACAGCCTTTCTAGGAGAGAGAAAGGCCTGCATTCAAATCCTCGCTTATATCTCTTTCCGCTCTGGACCTTCCAGAAATCTAAAAACAACAGTCACACCCAGTGACACAGCTAACGGACGTCCACTGACGAAAACTCAGCACAGCTGAGTAGGTGTTATATTTTAAGCAATTATATTTTGAAAACTGGCAATGACTGAATTCAGTGTCAAAGAGAAAAACCCCATAGACACATTAAAGTTCTGTACAAAACTCTAAGCGAATTTTGTAGAGGTTGACAAAGTAAAACTGAGAATAGGGTTTATTCCCATTAAAGGCCATGCAACTAGTACTTGCTATTTATCATCCCATGGAATTAAAATCCATGTCATGTACTTCAGCAAGGAAAGAGCTCTCCATGAGTTAGTAGCTTTAGAAGAACGAATTAAACACTCCAAATCAAGTCCTACGTTTCAACTAAATCGCAAATTCCGTTTGCGCCGCAATTTTGCAGTTTTTTCCCCCACCTGCCTGAAAACCACCTCAAGCGACCATGAGAGCTTAGTTTATGTCATATGAGTGTTTACATTTTGGAAAATGTGTAAAACCTAGGTCAATGGAAATGCCACTAGCGATTGTGTTCTCTCTGCCATACTCTACACATCTAACCTCAGACCACGGCGTATCCTCACCTTAGGAGGTGTGCCACCACAGCTGGCCCGTACCAATCCCCGGCCTGTTTTCCCGACGACCGGCCACACTCCACCAACTTGTGCATGCCCAGCTGAGCAGAGGGGAGGTCGCCGAACCAGGACACCACCTTGCGGTGGTACGCCTCTGGCAGAGTGACACTGGCCTCTGCTGCCAGTCCCGTCTGGCTCATGGATCGGGCACCTGCGATAGCATGCCTTTCCCCTGGAAGGGACGACTCCAGAGATGCCACCAACTTCTTAGCAGCCTTGCTGGTCCACGATTCTGTGTCCAAAGTCGGAAGGTCCAAGGCATCAGTCCACGTCCAATCTAAGAAAGTTGAATAATTGAATATTTTTCTAAATATTCCAGCTGTGCACATCTTATGCTTTCCTGCAGTAGTGAACTCACTGGAAATAACAACATCATTAACATGGTAACCCAGAAATAAAAAGCCTTCAATTGACTTATGATCAATAAATCAAACCTTATTTACATTCACTACCTTAATTAAGTAATGCTTCTTTTATGACTAGTCATTTGCTTAACACCATATTAATAATTCAACCAGGGGTCTCAAACTCCAGTCCTGGGGGGCCGGAGCCCTGCACAGGTCTTGGTTCACCCTCATTTAACACACCTGATTCAACTCCTAGTGTAATTACCACACAGCTCTTGAGTTGAATCATTTGTGGTGAAACAGGGAAAGAACTAAGCTACACAGGGCTCCGCCCCCCTAGGACTGGAGTTTGAGACCCCTGAATTAAACAGAATAAGATACACAACAAACATCTCCAATAAGCAACTTTCTAGTTTTTCTTGTTGATCTGTCACTGCTGCACAAACAGATCAGAATTCCTTTTTATTTTTTAAAAAAATCATCTCATTCTATTTGGTCGCTAAAAAAACCAACAAACAAAACTTTATATATTACTCTCTTCCACAGACAAATATATCACCTTATTTCACAACCCAGAAGCTGTAAGACTGAGGACACTGGGAATGTGTAAAGAGTCCAGTGTCAGTATTTCAGCTTTACTGCACTTTACCATTGCATGTCTATTGGGCTCCTTTGGTCAGGAGGTGGGTGTGTCCCGTGTTGTAAAATTGGTAGAGACACAGCATGAGGGCATTAAGATTACGACCTTGCCGAATGTCAGAAAGTATAATTGATCAATAAATATATTTAAGTGGCAATTAGTGACTTTATAGACAGAAATATCTTTAATGGCACATTTCAGACTCGATATAAGAGCAAGTTAGTACTTAAATATTGTTTTCCAAATGGCTGCATAAAAATACATTATAGATCTAGTCTCTCTCTATCCATTTGCTTTTATTTTACAATCTATAGGTCATCAGATGACCATAAACTGCTTAACCCACAGAAAACCTGCTTTTGGGAACCAAGTGGATTGCTGATGACCTTAACATATTTCCCAAAACAGTCACAAAAAACATATAGAACTTAGTTCGCAAAAATTCATGTAGTTCTCTAACTGACAAAAAACAGTCATATGGCGCTGGTTCTTTTCATTTAGAACAATTATTTTTGTAGGAAATCACCTGACATTTTACAGAAGTGAGAATCTTTCAGTTTCAAATTTATGGGACAACTGCCAGGCATTTACATTTGTCAGGTTGTTGTCATGATCAGAATGAATGATAAGATATATTTGAATATATTGCTTTTATATTTCAATTTCATTACAGATATTCAGATATCTGAAAAGGGAAGCAGAAGAAGGCACAGAGGAAGATCAAGAGTTTGGTCCAAAAAAAAAAAAAAACTGAAATTAAGGGTCCAAGCAGAAATAAAATGACAAAGGCAGTTATGAGAAAAACAAACAATATAGCAAAAAAGTAAAGAGGACAGAGAAAACCTGCTAAGGGTTTGATTGATGCTGAAGGGAACTGACCTCGGCCCAGGAAGTGGAGGAGGAGGGCTTGAGCCAGCATCATTTGGCCAGCCCTCAAAGTGCAGCCCCAGCCGCAGTCTGAGGTGAGTCCGGAGCCCCGGAGGGCGGGGAACTCCTCCCGATAGGTCAGCCACACACGGGACGCAAAATCCCGCCGAAAGGCTTCCACGTTCCCGGCCACCAGTTCATAATCTGAAGATGCAGTGCTGGAGTTCTCCAAGGGGTCGTCAATGTCTGCAGGATCATCAGGAAGAACAAAGCACACCAACCAACGCATCACAGTGGGAAATCAACAGTACAGGGACATGCAGAGTGAATATTTAAATGCCTGCACATCAGAGTCCAGTCACTGACAAAACAATAATGATAATTTACACAAAACAAATGCGAGTTTACCTTCAACCTTAAAATGGTAGCATTTTCCCAGGAGAAACACTGGAGAATTTCGGCTAAAATACGTCTTTGATTTCAGCACCCAGCCTATATTGTCAAACAAAACACTGGTTAAACACCCTTTCAAGCACCCCATTCCTCTGACATGGGGATTTTTCCCCCATAAAAATAACTTTGGTTAAATCCGTGGAGATGAATTGGTATGACAGGCATTGTCAGAGTAGCAAGGACAAATCAACATTTCGATGGTTATCAAGTCTTATTACAGCAGATGATGGCAAGGCATCCGTCACATAAGCCCTAACGCTCGGAGCCCTTCATCCTAAATCTCATACGCTATCTCGGCATCTGCGCCACACCGACGAGATGAAAGACTGAGATGTGAGCGCTTGTTTCATGCCTCAGCGGCTCCACGGCGTCGCCACATGGCCTTCGCCTGCACTTACTGTATTTCACATTGTTCCAGGCCGACATCAATCTCATCTTCAGTTTATCTACCTCGTCTTTATCTTTGTTTTCCATCGTGAGCGCCAAGGAACAGAACCCATTCCAGCTCTGGGTGACTGCAACCACTCTGTGAACTAACCGGTGATAATAAACAGGGTATGTTAAATAACGGCAACGGTGATTGAATAAAATATGACGCCTTGCGCTGACATTAAAAGTTCAAAATATTAATTCACCCTTTACTGGAGGTTCTGGACCCCAAGTTTCAGGTTCGCTGGGGTGATCGAGGGTGCCAATCTGGTATTAACTTACTCAGGTTAATGTCATTAGCAAATGTTACACTGAGTGATGAGTTTATATATTTATTTTTTTCTTTGGCGCACAGTCGCCTGGTTATGTAGCGAGTTAGCATAGCATGCTAACGGGCTACTTTTATCACACCCATTTCTGGTAGAGGTAGCAGCTCTGGCTCATTACCGTTAACCTCGACTGATGTACGAACAAAGCTTTACCAACAAAAACGAGGGGGAACGACCGGTGGCCAACACCGTGTTACCTGTTCGGCCACGGATAACCGGTCTGCTAACCAGTCGCCGTGGAAATATTTACAATATAGAGGAAGCGCGGCGATGAGTGACGCTGTTTGCGTCATGACGCACGGTAGCGTGATCTGTGAGATTGTCAACATCTCACGACGACTGCGCGCTTCTGTGAGGATGTATTAGTTTAAAAAATTTCCACTATCCAGAAATGGTACGTCATTATTTTTATTATTAAAGAATAGTTGTTTTTATGTGCTGAATATAATGTTTTTATTGTCATTGCCATAAGTAGGTACAACGAAATGAACATGCGGTAAAATATTAAAATTTAGTCAATTTCTAGGGCAGGTGACAAAAATTGTAAGCTGTGGGAACAAGAAATAGATCTTTACCCTCTATCCATCTTCATCACAAAGTAACCCGAGGAAATACGTGTAACATCATATGCAAACTACACAAAGAACAGCGAAGGTGTGCAAATGAACCACTGTGCTGCCAGTCTTTACTTAGATATTACAGTATGTATCTTCGGAACTACAAATGAAACCAAATGTTTACGTGCATTCTATTGCTCTATTGCTGTGATATTTAATGGTGATGATGCTCCTTCTTTTCATTATTATTATTATTATTGTATGATAATAATAATAACAATGATAATAACCTGTGCCAGTTAATATATTTGTCTATACTCAGCATGAACCATAAGGCTTTTGCCCTATGCCGCCTGCAATTGGCTTCATGCCCAATTCTGACCCTGTACAAGATAAGGAATTGAAAGATGGATGGAACCTTTTAACGTGTTGTTTCAGTTTAGTTGTGACTGGATTATGAATCTCACAGTTTAAAATGATTGGAAAATTGTGAAAATCGTGGCTACATTAGGTCTATATACAGTATATTATTATATTTAGCACAAGGGCGTCAGAAGCATTTTGAATGTGGGGGTACACACTGGCATAAAACTAATATTTTATGTTTAATGTGGGGGGTCTAAACGAATAATTATGAAATGTGAGGAGGACCCTCAGATTTCATGGCGGCGGCGCCCATGATTTAGCATTACATTACTATTCCTTTGAATGAAAGTGTGAATCCTATTATAATTTCAGTCATCATTTATTATTAAACTACAGCAAAAACAACAACTCCGTGTCGTGTGAATATGGGTGTTGGCAGAATAATTATTATTCATTTTATATGAAAGTAAACGATCGATCTCAAGAAAAGAAAATCACTTGCTCATGGACAGGAGAGCGCAATAAACGGAGCCCTCAGGAAACTATTCTGTTGAATAAAGACTGTCGGCGGCACGCACTTCACAGCTTATTATCCGGCACAATTGTTTCCTAACTGCTAAGGATATGAGTCATGTTGCGCCAGGGCCAAAAAAATCACTGCATTATCCATCCCCAGAAGACAAGAGTTTCACTTTAAATGCACTTTTTTTACACTTTTGACTTTACGACAGAATCCTCCTGCACTCTCCGATAAATCGCCGGAAACCAAGAACATCCTTAAGTTTTGTAGATATTTGTTGCTCGATTCATTTCTCATTCTTCCTTAATTTTACGCGTGGGGAATGCCTGAGACGGGTTTTTCCTGTGCGCGTTTTGTTTGGAGTTTACGGTAGCGATCCCAGTCTCTTTTTTCCTTCGGCAGTAGCAGAGGTCTGGAGAACCAGAGAATTCAAGCAATAAGCGGCTACGGCCATGGCTGAGCGCCGCGCCTTCGCCCAGAAAATCAGCAGGTAAGGCGGCTTTGAGGCTTTCTAATGCCAGGGATCGCGCGGCCGTGCATTACTTAACCTCCGATTTACTACCCCTGTTCCATAGAAATGCTTCGGAGCTGCCCAGTTACACCTTATACATTCCCAAATAAGGCCTAGCTGAAAAGATGCCCCGGTGACCCGCCCAGTGTCCCGAACACATATCAATATTTTTCTCGATCGCATCAATGTATCCGTCGCCTTTTAATGTAGCGAGTCGCGGAATCAATGTTTGGCCGGACGGTGATATAAGCAGGTTTTCTACGGCGTGAATGCGCGGTATAATGAAGTGCCGTTTGATAAGTCTGTAATGGGGAGGGGGGCAGGACGCGTAGCTCGGTCACTGGGTGCCATACTGACACAGTCGCCCCCCCTCCCCGATCCACATGTCATATCCCCAGAATCAGGGTGGCCAACGTGTCACCCCAAACTCTCGCCACCGCTGGAAAGGCGAAAATGAAGGGACTGCGGTAATAGAGGGGGCTCCTCACATCAGCACTGGGGGTGAACAAAGGATCCCGGTGGGTAGGAGAAGTGCTGACAGTAACCTGCCGGAACAGTAATAACTGCAGAGGAATTAAAATAAATGTCACTCGCCGGGTGCTGAGTTGGTCATTAAGTGAAACAGTTAAAGCAAACACCGCGTTTGTTTTATTCGTTTTTTCCCTAGGGCATACAAAATGGCTTGCTAGTGTTAGTTACTTTATCTGCTCTACATAACAGGCTTGGTGAAGTTGCGTTGCTGGGGCAATCCGCTTAGCCACCGGGCTGTGAAGTGCTGATAACCCGGGACCTCTGTCCCGACACGTCGGTGTCCCACTCCTACGTTTTATTTACTGCTTTAAAGCGGTGGTTTGCGCCTGTCTTTTAGTGCCATGGTGAAGTAGCAAGACTCATGCAGGAATACGGGGATTTATGGGATATTTATTCAGCGTGGCACGGTGGGATTCTCCTGTTTTTTCCTTAGAAACGTGTCTACAACACGGCCGTTTATGTCTGTTTCGGGAACTGATGAGTTCAGCGTTACTTCGTTTAATTCACATATTGCATTTAGTTTTTGTTGGAGATGCATTTACACTTAAAAAAATGTAGTTAAACTTTCCTCTTGCGTTTCACCCCTATAATATCGATGGGGGGTCAGACCTCCCTGCTCACCGAAACTGATTATTTCCGCTATGACAAGACAGAAGCGCCGAAGCTTGTGTTGATAGTCCTTATAATTATAAAGGCATTTGGTCAGAAGAAAAGACAAATGACAAATGACCGATTTCTTTGATCTTTGAACTTTGAAGTACAACAAGCACATGTTTTGTATATTTTTAAAACATCTTGGATTGGAGCCTAATGTCTTGGACTGATTTAAGCATGGTTTTGAATGAAAGCCACGTGTGTGTGTGTGTGTGTGTGTGTGTGTGTGTATATATATATATATATATATATATATATATTCTGGGTTAGAAGCACATTTCATTTGTTTCAAATGTCTGTATGGGGGACATAAATGCTGAAGTATATTCAGATCTTTTGTGTTCTTCTGTTTGCTTTGTTTTTAGTGAGTACATCTACCCTGTTCTTTTGCTAGTTGTAATGTGGTGTAACAGAAAATAAATTTTTGTCTCAAATCACCAACAACCAGTATTTTCTCAAGAATGAGTGATGTGAAATATTACTGGCATCTGTGGTACAAACTGTGAAAATTTTGCATTCACTCATGTTGGTAGTAATAATGCTTAAAATCTACTGATTTTTAAATGCGTTGAAGTGACCGTCTTACCTTTGAGTTGCATTCTTGGCTATATATGTGATATTATAATTACACAGCTGGAGAGTGATTGACCGCTTAGAATAACCTTTAAATAATAAACACCTATTTAAAGTAAGGTTATACCCAGACTGCTTGCAGAAATTAAATGCGTCACGCTATTGAAACTCTTAAATGGGCCATGTTTGCTGGGGTCATTCAGGGATCTGTCACACGCCCTTTCGGACGGAGAGATCTTCTTCAGGCCGTGCTCAGGGTTCCATTCGGTGACCATCGCAGACGCCTTTGACTCTGTCCCCCGTCTGAGGGCGGCCATGTGGACGCTCTGAGGATGATGGAGAAAAGCTTCGAGTGCAGCTGGTCAGCCTCTGCCTGCAGTAGTTTGTCAGAAGCACTCCACTTGGATGCTTACGGTATTTGTCGACTCATTTCTATACTGTTCGCAGAGGCGTGATACAGCGGAGGAAGTTAAAATGATTGCAAGGGCCTCTGAGGGACAGGGACCCTACAATACTGGAGCATGATTGGATTGGTCTAGTTTGGGGCCCCCAGTATGATACACTTTCAGGCCCAAAATGTCAAAGCACCTTTGACTGTCTGTGATCTGTTTTGGTTTGTTATTCACATCAGTTACCGCTGTATCATTACAGCGGGACGGAGCCTTTTAAGCACCTCATAAATTAACACCCCCTGATTAACCACTGCCCGGGGGTGGGGGGTGGTTTAAAATAAGCCTCCCACCAGACAGGACGTCGTATGGCCCAGGGTGTGAATGTTTGTGTGGATCTAACGGTTTCCGGACTCTTCCTTCACGAGGAGGTTGTTTCCATAAATGGTGTCGCCTATGTCATGTGATTTCTGACCCAATTTTAGCCTTTTAAATACTTAACCAGGTTTACTCTTCAGTGAGGTACTTTCGTATGACACGTATTTAAAGAGGACTCTCCAGAATTGCACATTAATTTGTTTGCACGTTTAAATAATCCACATCAGCGACGTCGTAAAACACCGGTCTTTAACTGTCTTGCCCAGGTAGGCGGTTTGGAGCCAAACCACGATTAATTCTGAATCGCTCGCAATTGACATGGTGGCGTAAGACTTCTTTGGCAGGCTTGTGACGTGATCTGTCCTTCCCTGGGGTCTCGGAACACGTCCCATGTAACAAACAGTCAAGGTGCGAGAATCTTTTATTGTCTTCCAGATTCGTTTATCCCTGGTATTTGTTAATATCACTACTTTAAAGGCCGAAGAAAAATGCCTTCAGAAACGAAAGACTTTCCCATAAAGCAGTGCGTCTCAACCCAGTCCTTAGGGACCCCCAGACAGTCCACATTTTTGCTCTTGCTCAGCTCCCACCACACCTATACCAGGGATTTGGTGTTCTTGATTGACTGGCAACTGGGAGGGAGCAAAAATGTGGACTGACCTTGGGGTCCCCTTGGACTGGATTGAGAAACACTGCTTTATGAGAAAATCTTTTGTTTCTGAAGGCATTTCTCTTCAGCACTTTAACCTAGAGGTCAGTGAATGATATCTGCAATCACATAAAGCATATTTTATCCTGGATAGGATCACTTCACTTCTGAGACCTTTGGGCAAACACAGTGGTCGCCTGATGTTCTCACGTGTTCCTGCACACAGCAGCCCCATTTCTGAGAGACACAAGACTGCCGGAGCGTAGGGAAAAGGCGGATGTGAGGAGGAAGAATGAGGCTCGAGGTTGAGGACGCGGGCAAGAAGACGTGGGCCATTTGTAGCGTGCTGTGCTTGTTGGCAGTGAACGCAGCCGTTCTGCCACAGTGCAGGACAGAGGGGGGCTTTGAGAGACGCTAATGTTTGGGCCCCCGGGGGTCTAGTTTACTCACCAACAAAGTATTTTTCTGTGGGAAAAAGGACCTTCCTCCTTCCGGTGTGGGGGTAAGATGATGAGAGCAGAGGACGGCAGCGTTTGACCTAAGCATCCTGTTTTTATCAGCAAAAGACTGAAGATTCTCATTGTTTTTGCATGGAGTTTCCATAACATTTGTTACTGCTGTGCTGATGGTACCTCAGGGGGGTGTGGGTTCGGTTTCTCTCGGCGCGGAGTCTTGTTTGGGTTTCTTTGCAGAATTTTGCATTCTGCTCCCAGTCCTAAGACATGCGGTTTAGGTGAATCTGTGTCTCTGAGCTGCCCCAGAGGAGTGCTGGCATGGTTCTTCACATGCCCTGTGATGGAATGGCCACCTGTTCACTTTCCTGTGGCCTGTGCACTAGGTTCACCATGATGCATGGATGGCATCAAGGGATAAATTCTTTTATGTGTTATGTTCTTGTTCTGGACGGTCATTCCTCTCATTAGCTTTTTGCCTGTTATTTGCTGGTTTAGTTCCAATGTTCCACAGTCAGTGATAAGTTGAAAGACCTTGGTTGTGTGTGTGTGCGAACATCGAGCAGCGAAGGCTAGCACAATAGGCCTCAATGTCCAATGGTTGCTAAGGCAATTATTGGCTCTCTAACCAAGGACTCCTTGAGGACAGATACAATAAGGGAACAGTGAATGGTGTTCCCATTTAGCCTGTTATTAAGTTCAGTTCTCCTTTTTTTTTGTGAAACTGCAGTGATTATTTTGCTGCGTCGCTGTTACTCAGCATTGTTTAGCTCTGAATAGCTGGGCTGCATAATTAAGGTTACATCATGGAATTTCTGTTTGATGTTTGCAGTAAATGCTTTTAGTCTGGTCGATTGCAATAAGCACCGTGGCCTCACGGCTCCAGGGTTGGTGGTTTGAACTCTAACCTCGACTCTAACCCATATGCAGTTTAGGTGGATTCATGTCTCTCATTTGCCGATAGTGTGTCTGTGTGTGTATGACTGCACCCTGTGTAGTTTTAGATCATGGAAGGACAGACTCGATGAAATACTTTAAAAATGTCTTCCCATGGTGCACTAGTCTCCATTACATTTCTCAGTCTTCTGCTCTCTTCCAGGACTGTTGCTGCTGAGGTCCGAAAGCAGATCGCCGGCCAGTATGGCGGTTCTCCACAACTCCTCAAGAACCTCAGTGTTGGAGGCAACACGGCTAGCAATGCGGTAAGCAGTCAGCGTGGCTCCTGGATCATTCTGGTGGTGTCAGGTCTATACAAAGCCTCTGTAGTCATCAGTGAGTAGGATCAGCCACCTTCTCTCTGCCCGGTAGTGGAGTCAGAAGGAGTATGAGTGAGACTAAGAAGCCAACTCCGGAAATGAGGCCTGAATGAGAACATACATTACCGGCCAGAATTTTCAGTGCGTCACGTTGCTAATAAATGTTTTTCATTGTAGAGTACAAACGGCGGGATTATGTTTCTTATAAAAAGTCATTTCAAAGTCATATAAAAAGTTTTAATCTCCAGAAGAATTTTAGAATTCCGAAGAGGCACAATGACTCTGTCGCAACATGTTGATGCTTTCGTGTTAGCAACATTATATTTTTGTGAAGTGCTCCGTACAAACTCCTGTAACAAAGATCTGCAGTTAAAATCGCTTTCATTTTGGCACGGGGCTGGCTGGGTTTATGACTTTTCAGTCTGCTGGTAGGTATTTACCAGAAACCCGCAGCCTGAAGATGTTCTGGTCCTTTGCACAGCATGGCTGTGCTTCTTTCTGTCAGTTTTCTAATAAGAGAGCGTTGCTTTCAGTCACACTCATTGCAGGTATTTAAGTGTAACTCAAGCACGTCTAGTAGGAACTGAATCACGGTGTGTTCGGTATGATTTGAGTTTCTTTTTCAGTTCTTGCAGTGTTTTGTGTGGCTTTTGCTGCAATTGTTATGTGGGTGCTATGCTACCCAGTGGATTTGGACTCTGTGCCTTTGATTGGAAGGTTGTCAGTTCAAATCCCATGGTCAGCAGAGTGGTTTTACCGTTGAGGCCCTTGAGCAAGACCCGTAACTCCAATTGCTTCAGGGACTGGCTGGCCCTACTTCTTTAAAACGTCACTTGTAAGTGCTGACTCAGCATTTATGTCGGCCATATGCAAATATAAGCTCGGGGAGGTGGGGGGGTCACAGGGCCTGGCCTCCTTATTTTCCTCTATCGTGGTCTGTCACAAAACCAACACTTTATTCATTCTGTGTTTCCCATAGCTCAATACTATTGCTACTACTGCTTTAGCTTATGTGTCCCCTTATGCATACAGTGCATTAGCGCAGCTTTTCATATGGTATTATGTGGTCAATAGCTTGACTTCTCCTCTCGGATCAGACATTTTACTTTCAACCTTAGCCCCTCTTCTCATCAACCTCCTTCCATTACAGATGGCTTCTTCTCAAACCTGGTTCGATCTTTAGCTCTCTGGCCCACCTGTGACCCAGTTTCAGTTAGTACAGGATGTGCTTTGTCTTCTGTCGGCAAAGCAGCACATGCAAACAGTTTTCCTCTTGCCTAAGGCCTAAAACGTGACAACAATCCCATAATGCCTCCCTGCCATCCTGTCTGGTTATTTTCACATCCACATTGGACCCAGGGCCGGGCCGCAGAAATGCATGTTGACTCTTCCTGCAGGTTCCTCTCACAGAGGCCGTGGAGCCGGTGGACTTTGAGGAGTACCTCCTGACACACCCACCCGTGGTGGAGTCCGGGCCGCTCCGGGACCTGCTGGAGTTCCCCCATGATGACATCGAGGTGGTATACGTACCCCGGGAGTGTCGCACGCTGGTGCAGGCAGTCCCAGAGGAAGGGTAAGTGGAGGGGGGGTGTTTGTGGTTGGGGGTCCCCTGAATGGTGGAGGTATCCGCATGGGGAATCTCGCCATACCTGCCCCGCACTGGTTTCTGGGAAATACCCTGTAATTGATCATGGGAGATCACCTGATTTGTTCGGGTAGCATTAGATTAGATTAGATTCTACTTTATTGACATTTGGCAAAGTACAAGTACTCAGACAATGAAATGCTGTTTGACGTCTAATCCGAAAGTGCAAAATAGTGCAAGAGTACTGGAAACAGTTGTGCAATGTGACTTAGTGTTTTTTTCCATTTCATTTGCCTTTTGAGAAATTATGTTTCTTAAATTTGTATAGGAAAAAGTAATGCAATAATAGTTTTATGGCCTTATACTTTGGTTACTAATATCAATGAATACAATGATTCACATGCTTGAATTATTCTGTTACTCCTACGAATCCACATGTAAGTTGCTCACTGTTGATTAACACGCTGCTAATGTGTCATTCTTCCCTGATGTGTATTTGTGTTCCCGCAGAGACAACGATGCTCATGTCAGAGACTGCGCCAGGTCCTACACCGAAGACTGGGCCATTGTCAACAGGAAGTAAGCTAAACGGCTCAATGAGTGTCTAATGTGCTGTCCTATCAGCAGTGTCTATTTATTTAAAATGATATCTTTCTGATATTATGTTTAAAAACCTCACTGTGAGCTCACAGACCCGTTTCTAGGATGGATGGTTTGTGGCTCAGGGGGTTAGGGTGCTATGTATATGACCCGAAGGTTGCAGGCTCAAATCCCAGTAGAGTGATGTCACTGTTGGGTCCCTGAGCAAGGCCCTTAACCTTAACTTGCTCCAGGGACTGTCTGGCCCTGCTTTTGGTTGTATGACACATAAGATAATAGCATCATGTACATAAATAAATTGTAATTTCTTAACGTTGTGCAAATTATTCTGCCTAGAGAATGGGGCTTCCTCAGTTAGTAGCCCAAGGGTCATCGGTAATACACACGTAGCATCGCTAATTTTAGTCATATAATTTGGAAAGACACTATTTCCCTAAATCTCTCGCATTTCCCGGGAGTCTTGGAGGGTGAGGAAAAACCCATCTGTGGTCACATTCCATGGCTGATAGGTCCTGCTCTTTGTTTTGTTGTACTTCCTCCCATCTAAATTATATAGCGAGTGTGTTAATGTACAGGCTGTCCTAGTGCAGTATTTCCCAACCCAGTCCTTGGGGACCCACAGACGGTCCATGTTTTTGCTCCCTCCCAACTCCCAGCAAAAACATGAAGGCACTGACTAGCGGATTTCAGCTCACAAAATAGCAGAAGTGGCCCGCCCACCTGAGGGCCTTCTAGCCATGCCAGCCTGGGCCCCCCCCAGAGAAGTTAATCGGCCCCTATATATAGCAGATTAACAGGTTTTACTATGAAGGGTTATGATATCTTCTCTTGCTTGGACCAGGTACCACAAACTGGGCACAGGATTCAACCCCAACACCCTAGATAAGCAGAAGGAGAGGCAGAAGGGGCTGCCCAAGCAGGTGTTTGAGTCCGATGAGATCCCGGATGTCGGCTCCTACCAGGACGACCAGGTGAGAGCCCGGATGAACGGCCCTGCTTGGGCACCTCGACCTGGAGCGCGGAGTCTGGTCTGGACCCGGGGAGTCAGAGTCCGTGTCGCGGGTTTTCCAGGACGACCTGAAGCGGAGGTCCATGTCCATTGACGACACGCCGCGGGGCAGCTGGGCCTGCAGCATCTTCGACCTGAAGAATTCCATGCCTGACGCCCTGCTGCCCCACCTGCTGGACCGCGCACCCAACGAGGAGATCGACCGGCACAACGAGGAGCAGCGCAAGGCTCACCGCCACCGTGAGCTCTTTGCCCTGCACCCTGCCCTGGACGAGGTACCTGACACCCGCTGCCTCTTCAGATGACCTGCTATCCCCCCCATCCCTGTGTCACCCTCCCCGAATGGAGTTACCATTTAAGAAAACATTGTCATCCCAATGCCCGGCATTTACCCCAGCCTTGTGCCCTCTGGTGAGGCTCATGAAAACTACATAATAGACTTATTAGATCTTACTTTATATTTATTATTAATTCAAAGAAAGATTAGCTTGCAAACGTCTGTTCATCTTCATAAACTTGTTTTTAAAATAAATGCACAGGCCGGTAAAAATACTTACTGTAGTTATGGTACTTCTGGCTGGATTTTGCTCAGGTCGGAGTTAGAAGGTGGATGAATGAATTGTAGCGTATGGTAACACCATTATCTGTACTGCCCCTTGTAGCTCAGGTTCCCCTATTAACTTGCCCCCTGTCGTAATGGTTAGGGGAGTGTACTTGTGGTCAAAAGGTTGCTGGTTCGATTCCCCAACCAGCATGGCACCACCCCCACCCACTGCTGTGTGACATATAGGTTAAATACGGAGGGCACATTCTGTTGTGCTTTGTGTACTGTGGTGTGTGAGCAGTGACAATCACTTTTTTTCTTTCCATTGAATACCCTTGTTTATTGTGTACTATGTATGATGTAATTACTTAACTATGTAATACATGTTTAATTAAAGAATTAGTACAGGTTTACAGATGACCATTTCTTGATGTTTTTTTTGAAGGCTTGGCTTCTCTCTTTGTTGCAGGACGAGCCTATTGAGAGACACTCTGTGCCTGATGTACCCAAAGAACATTTTGGCCAGAGGCTCCTCGTCAAGTGTTTGTCTTTGAAGTAAGTCTAGAGCTTCCTGAGCATTTTCAAAGGCGCACTGTCGACTGATCCCTTCTGCTGACTGGAGTCTTTTCTTTTCTCTCCCCCCCCCATCCTCACCATAAGATTTGAAATAGAAATCGAGCCGATTTTCGCAAGTTTGGCCTTGTACGACGTGAAGGAGAAGAAAAAGGTGTGACGCTGGTCTTTTCTCTGATGCTGTTTTTGAGGGAGAAAGTTGCTTCTCTTTTGAAATGCATTGAACGTGTGTGAATTCATCACCAGTTCAGCAGACCCACTGTTACAGGTTTAATAACAGCCCCTGTCCTCCGGGCGTTAGGTCATCAGTCATTGTACGTGGGTGAAGATCCTTTCTAAACGTTTTTTGTAAAATCAGTTCTAGGCACTAGGGGGTAGCATTGATGCTTTGTTGGGCAGTTTTTAGTGTTGCAGGCAGAGTTTGCTTCTTTGGTGTTTTTACGTCTTATAATCATTTAATCACTCTCTTGCCCACCTATTTTCCCCACTTTCAGATTTCAGAGAACTTCTTCTTTGACCTAAACTCGGAGCAGACCAAGTCCATGCTGAGGCCCCACATTCAGTCAGCTGCTATCTCCACACTAGCTCGCTCAGCTGTCTTCTCTATCACCTACCCCTCACAAGATGTCTTTCTGGTCATTAGGGTGAGCACTAGATCCCACCTTCCATTTCTATCTTATCTCTTTCATCTCAAGGGGGTGGATTGTATTATTCTGGTTCTCTGTAACCATGAGACTTGCCAGCTTGATGTCATGGTTGTCATGGTCAGCTCTTCTCTTTGACAGACCATCATACTTCAATATATCAAGACACTTGGAATTTACCACCGTTTGATAGGGGTTTTCTTTTTGTAGCTGGAGAAGGTCCTTCAGCAGGGGGACATTGGCGAATGTGCTGAGCCGTACATGGTCTTCAAGGAGTCCGATGCAGCCAAAGTACGTGTGACCCATTTCTACAGAACTGCCAGTCTCGTGCCTTTATCTTCACGATTTTGAGCATGTTCATAGGTCTGCTTTCCATTCCCGTTTGTCTTTGGCGCTGGCCTGCCTCTTGTAGAATAAGGAGAAGCTGGAGAAGCTGAGGGCCCAGTCAGAGCAATTCTGCCAGCGGTTGGGCCGGTACCGCATGCCGTTTGCCTGGACCGCCATACACTTGATGAACATTGTCAACAGTGCCGGTAGCCTGGAGCGAGACAATGAGCTGGAGATGCCCCTCCCAGGTACTCCCAACCATGGCAGCATCTCACATTTGCTGGGGATTCCTGCCTACAGTCATGTTTAACCAAGCTGCCTTATCCTGTTAGCTGCTAACCGGCTAATCCCAGGTCATATTGGGTTAACAGTTACGTGATAACATGATTACGGTGTCACGATGTATTAAACATGAGGCTATAACCCGTTATAGAGCGGAAGGGCTCTTGGTCGGAGCGCCGGAATTCCAGCATTGTGGGCCGACGCTCGCTGGAGAGGACGACCAGCGGGGACGAGTCCTGCAGCCTGACCAGCTTCCGGCCAGCCACCCTCACCGTCACCAATTTCTTCAAACAGGTCAGGCCTGTATCCTTAGACCAGGAGCACGTAGGCAGCTGCAGGGATCTCAAGACAATGGAGTCTCTCGACACTAAAATTCCATTACATAATGCTCTTAAAATGGGACTGAATGTTTATTTGGAAACCACATCTGTTTGATCAACGTTCAGTTTAATAAAAACTGCTTTTACTTTTATCTCTGTAGTGGGTCGATGGCCTCACTGGCCTTCCCTTGTTCCATAGGGGAAACATAACAAGCTGTGTGTTTCTTTCCATGGACTTTTTTTAGGAGGGAGATCGTTTGAGTGACGAAGACTTGTATAAGTTCCTTGCTGATATGAGAAGGCCCTCTTCAGTTTTGCGAAGGCTGAGGCCCATTACAGGTGGGAGGAGAAACGACTTGTTTGACTTTTGTAAAGTTATGCAAGTGTTACCTCTGTTACCCCTGTCAGTAAGGAGGTGTGCTACTTTATTCGTGGGATGACTTGGGCCTGGACTGAGAGACAGTTTCTGATGAACTGAGTGTTGTGCTTAATACCGTTTGTCCATTTTCTGTCTGTAACCCTCATAGCCCAACTGAAGATCGACATTTCTCCAGCCCCGGAGAACCCCCATTACTGTCTGACCCCCGAACTGCTGCAGGTGAAGCCCTACCCGGACAGCAGGGTGCGGCCCACTCGAGAGATCCTCGAATTCCCTGCCAAGGACATCTACGTGCCCAACACTACCTACAGGTACTATCTGTGATATTTTGTTTATTTATCAGATATACAAGAAAGAACATAGTCGATCACAAGTATACAGCTGTCAAGGAGAAAATTAGCCCTAAGTGCAGCTAGGCTGGGGTTCCAATGAATGACTCAAGTTAGCATTGAAACAAAGGCTGTGCAAAACATTACAAGACATTTTAAGAACATATCAGAAGAACTATACATATCAAAACCCATTGAGGGCTTAGTTCTGCTAGACAAGTGCAAAATAGGAGAGCATTCAAGGTTGCCAAGAGACCATAACTGAGTGATCGTTGACACACCAAGTTGTAAGGTGAGCTAGTTGCGGTATTTCTAGAGGATCTAGTCTTGAAACATTTTTTGGGATGTGATCTCTGTTGTGAGGCTTGTTCCAACATTGAGGAAGCATTCATGAGAAACCTAGTCAGACCTATTTTAATGTGGTGGAGGGATCACAAGGCAGCATTGGCTTTCTGACCCATGAGAACGAGACCCAATGTGAGGGCGCTTTTCCACCGCACCAGGTGCCATACTTTTGGTTCTTCCAGAAAGTACCAAAAGTAAGGTGCTAGTTTTCCACTGCCATAAAAACTGGTTCCTTTTATAGGTTTTCTAATACATGTTTAAAGTTTACCTCTGCTGCCAAAAGTATGGTACTTGTTGTGGAGGTAATGCACCCTAATTCTGGAGGTGCAACTCAACAGAGGTAGGTGCTGTACCATTCTAAAAGTCAACACCAAGGACTTGACGCCAGTGCCTGAAGGAAGCTAATGAAGTGAATCAAGGAAGGATGTAACGCGTTGTTTGCCTGATTAAGTACCAGACGTGCTGCTGCATTTCGTATCATCTGCAGTGGTTTTATAGCGCAGGCTGGCAGCCCTGTCAGTAAGGAGATGTGCTACTTTAGTCGTGGGATGACTTGGGCCTGGACTGAGAGACAGTTTCTGATGAACAAGGTCTGACCTTCCTCATGTAGTAAAAGGTACTTCTACAAAACTAGGATATAGCTTCACTGGTTAAAGGATAGGTGGTCATTTTTCATTACCCTTAACTTCCTGGCAGACTTATTGGAGACAACGTCTAAGCTGTACAGTAATGTAGTGAATAGTATGTTTGGCAGAGGAGACAAAAATCCTGGCTTTTAAGGGTTTCAGTGTTTGTAAATGTTAAGCTGTGGTTTGCTGTTCATGTCACGTTACACTGAATGATGCAAAATTATTGAACACTCAAGTACTTTGGACCTGTGCGAAAGGGGAACTTGGATATAATGGTTAAGAGGCTTTAGCCCAGTAACTTGTAACTAAGGAGGTTCTAAGCTAAGCTCCATATTTGTGCTTAATTTTAGTTTGGATTATGGGAAACAGGGATCACTGATTTGACACTTGGTGGTCATGACAACGACTGACCTTGCAGGGATCTGGTTGCTTGGCTTGTGCTGCTATTTCTGTCCAAGGTTGAATATTGCACAGGATCTCTGAAGGTCTTATCAGGATGCCTTATTGACAAGTCCCGCTCCTGCTCGGCCTTTTCCATCTGCTCTCCCTAGGGGTTGTTTGTTTAAGATTCCCCCCTGATAACTGATGGATGTTTAATGTCCGCATGTGCTTCTCTAATCCTGGAGCACGTTTGCATGAGTCAGCCAGTCAGGTTGCCACATTTTTCCAGCATTTTTTTTTTCTTAATGCTCTAAAATTTATAGATGTAAGCATGTGAGCAGCAGAGTGACTCATTGGGTAGCGCTGTAGCCTCACACCTCTGGGAAGTTCAGGTCCAGAAAGTCCAAATCCAGTCCAAGGTTTTGTTTCAGGCAACCAATTGAGTATAAAGAGCTAGTCACAGAGTATTCAAATTGGCTGAAACAGAATCATGGTCTGGATTTTTACTTTCTGAATCTGAATTTTCCCCCTCTGTTTCCAAGGATAGGGATTCAAATCCCTCTGCTTCCAATTGATTAGAAGTTGGGTGGATTTATTCGTATTAAATTCTTTAATCACTTTTACAACCTGCAATACCTCTTAACTCTTAATTTGGCTTGCCCAAGGGAAAACAGTCATCCTGTAAACATTGCAGTATTCATTACAGAATATATACAGTCTGTAAGAGGAACTTGTCAGGAGTCAATATGACCCAAAAATAGCAGTACAGGATTACATGCAGGCGGTTTGAAAAAAAAGAGCTGTATTATTGTTACCATGTTCTTCCACTGGAAAAATAGTTTGGTATGAAGTCAAAAACAAATGAAAAACACCTACAAAAACAAATGTCTAGTTTACTGCAGTTTTGGTGAATGCGTGTCAGAGAGTACCTGTAGCTGATTGGCGTGTGTAGTGTGTTACTGGGGGTGTCTTTGCTAACATTGTTGTGTTGCATAATGTGGAATCGCATGTACTGATAAGCAAGAGGAAACACTGTAGAGATCCGCAGTCTAGCCTTCTGAAATGGTACAACATTCATAAATGACTTCTTTGTCCTTCAGTAGCCTTCTCACTGGTACAATGGATCTTTGTATTACGGCAGGTGAATGGTTGAACAGGTCGTGTTTGACATTTTCCCATGCAGCCTAGCTGTTTGAAATTTGATGGGTCGATGTCCTCTGTGGTTTGAACATTAAGTCCAGCGACGTGGTGAGTCAGATCCCTCTACCTGGGCTGTTCTTGGACGTCTATTGTCCTAGAGTTTGGCAGCATGCTTGCCGTCCTGCTCGCTTCAGTGCTACATGTGCCGGAGGGAGAGCTTGGTGGCCTTCAGGAAGCAGGAGTTCTCATGGTCGGGTTTCCAGTGGATGCCACTCTTCCGGTCTTTTAGGCTCTTTGGTCTCATCCGGATGTACTTCCCATTCAGGTTGGTGTCTCCACATGGGTTGAACCACCAGCCACCTGCAAAACATCAGCACAGAATTCACTCAAGGGCTCTCAGGCTGGTCACGCAAGTCTTTGGTGTCAGTGGAGATTTTTCAGTCTTTTAAGGTCCTTTAGCCTGAGATCAGTTGGATGCCAAAACCAATATATACGTAGTATTTGAAATGATCATAATTCAAAGATTATTTATTTTTTTGGATAACTTGGTCTTTGAGCCACAGACGCCAAGAAACTTCTTAACAGCTTAATTGTGGAAAGAATCAAATGCATTTTTGTTTTTTTTCGGTGTATGTTTTGTTCACATTCTGAGGTTTATGATCACCTGTGAGTTGTTGCGAGCAGTTCATTTCTGAGTTGGTATTTTTGCGATCTTTTGTGGAGAACCTCACACTGGTTTGGTTGGCCATGACACCCAAAGAATCGCCAGCCACATGCTGTAAGTGGAGGGTGTACTGTGAAGAGGGGCCCTCCAAGGTGAACTGGTACTCCATGGAGTGCCTGTCCCCTTTCCAGTCCTCCATTTGGACTAGGAGAATTGACTCCCCCTGTCTGGAAATGGTGTAGATCTTCTCCAGGCCCAACCAGAATTCACCTGTAACACATAAGCCAGAGTATCACAGTTTATTGTCACTATGACACTTTTCCTTTACTTGCTATGAGGAGTTGGGTCATAGGCAGCCAAGCTGGTGAGGTGCAAAAACAACCCTGGCCTCTTACATCATGTTGCCGTGCCAAGTCATGACTGATGCTGTGAATGGAGGCCAAATAGTCCATTAGTCGTCCCTCTGGCAGCACAGAGGTGCTACGGCTTCCTTGATGTTAAGGCAGAGGACATCGTATCGACGTCTCGCTCTCTTTCTGGCTAGAGGTGTCTGAGCCTTCGGAATGCATTCTCATTGTGTCTGTTGGCTGTCCTCCAGCTTGCCTGATGTATTTGCTGCTGGCGGTTCGTCAAACTGAACAATAGAGGCAACCGATCTGTCAGCTGCTGCCTTTTAAGTTTTACGGATGTACTTCCAGCGTGCGAGAAAGTGCTAGAGTGTTTTGGTGGCTTTTAACGAGACCCTATGGATGTAGAGAGGCATGAAAAAGATTTGTTCCGAATGTTCCTAACTGCCCTTTAGTATAATTCCCATTTTGATTGTTCTGGTTGAAGAGAAGATGGATAAAAAGTGGAATTTTAGAGCCATGAAGTCCTGACAGTGGTCAGGCTAATCACTTACCCTCGAGATCTCCAAATCCATTTTCATACTTCTCCCAAGTTTGATCGAAATCCACCGACCCATCCTGTCTGCGCTGTATGACAGTGACCCCTCCATCTGTGCACCCGGTGGTAAGGTGAAAGATAATTAACAGGGGAGGTACCATCTGAACTACAAGTAACTGATCCGCAACGCCCACAAGGCACAGTGGGGTGTACCGATGATTTCTGCATACCAAAGGTTCCTCTTTCTAGCTTATTTTAAACGATCTCCTGTAATCTTGGTATAGATTCCCCTATCTCGCTTGCTTGTGGCGGGTCCCTGGATGTGCCTCTGTGAGTGTACTTTGATACCACACACCGTGAATGTGAGCAGGATGTGTGTTGTCATTTTGAAAGACACAAAGGTGATGAGACGAATGTTTCGGTATCTCACCGGCAGTGATGTCGCAGTACACATTGAATGGCTCTGATTGATTGGGCTTGATGAGATACACCCCGCTGTTCCTCTCTTCTCTGTTGAAGACCTCATTACAGTCTGCCGGAAGATCTATGGTACAAGCCAATGCCTCACCAGTAGCTCACCAGAGAATGAACACTTATTTGCATTTAAAATTGAAGTACATGCTTCTTAATTTATTTAAACGTACCCATTGTGTGGGAGCTGGTATTGGTTGAGCTGTTTGTGAGGTACTCTGACAGATTCTCTGGTATTTTAGAATTTTGTTTTTCCAGTGTTTCTTGGAAAACATTCGTGCTAAGCTGTAATGATGAGGGAAGTTTATTTTGTCTGACATTGAAACAACTGACTGATACAACTTGCAACAAGTGACAACAGCATTTGAGCAAGGTCTATAACAGCTCAGAGGCCCTTAATATGGACACCTGGGAGAATTGTGAAATGAGACATTCATCCTACCTTTTCTTCCAGGTTTTTGATCTTTTGGCTTTGATAGTCAAGCTGATCATGTTGCTCTTTGACTGCCTTCAGCAGATTCTGGATGTTCTTCTCCTGGGTCTCAATTATTTCCTGGGAATTGTGGCAAAAAACAATGAGAAATTCATAAAGAACATTGTATTAGATTTTAGCTTTGTGGCCAATGCTTATTCAGAGGGACAAGTGTTATTGAATTTCTGCAGTTGTTATGGTATTATTAGGCAGAGGAACTTGAACAAATATCCAAAAATATCCAGTGGTTATTAGTGTCCTTAACCTTTCTGCTACTCACTCTTGATGGATGAAAATCCAGAAATGCTAATGGATTTTAGTTGTTAGCATTACCTGGAGTTCATTCGGTGAACTGCTGTTGAGTGAATAATGGAGTGCTCTAAAACATATTTTTCCTTGTTGTGCATAAGCGATCTCACCTTCAGGGCAGTGATCTCTACCAGTTGGTCTGGGGGGATTATATTTTTGGAGAGGCCTGTCAGCTTCTCCTCCAACCCCCCTACCTTGGTCTGGAGCTGGCTACGTTCCTGCAAGATGTTGTCCACCTTGGTGTTGATCTCCAGTGAGAGATTCTTAATCTCCTCATTGTTCGCTTTAAGGAAGGTTGTGGTCTTTTTCAGTTCCTCCTCTTCCTCCTTGATAATGTTGGTAACGTCGGAGAGCTGGCTGAATGAGTGGTCGAAGATGCTGAGCTTCTGAAAGATGTCGTTGATCTGGCCCTTGGTCTTTTGCACAAACTCTTTGAGACTTTGGCCCAGCTGGAGCAGCCCTGTCGCCAGCAGTTGGACGTCGTCGAGCATGGCGAATCGAGATTTGCTCTCTGCTGCGGGTCGTGTCTCTCCTGGCATGGCTTCCATGCTGAGGAGGGCGAGGAAAACTAGGAGACACACCAGCTTCATTTTATCAGAGTTGCCCACTCTGATGTTAAGAGCCTGCTACAGGAGGTTCTGCCTTTCTGTGGAAAGGATGACAAAACAGCTGGCTTGGTTCCTGTATATACTGGGTCACGGTTGGGGGGCGTGACCAGTCAGATGGGGTGGGAGGTTGGCTAATGATTAACCCAGCTATGCCTGAACTGATACACCCTCTGTCGCCTCTCAAGAGTTTGCCAGTGTGAGCAATTCACACAAGTAACATTTACCTCCCTTGTCCATCTGTTCAGCTTTTAAAAGATCTTGGGGGGGGGGGAATTTTATTAGCACTCATTGTCCTAAGTGTGCTGACCATAAGCTCGACTCATCAATAATGTACCATGTACTTGCCTTGGTTTCACTTGTGGCTCAGTCAGCATGGAAACCCTCTTAGCGGTGTTTTTGAAAGCCTTTCCATGGCTGATATGTGGCAGCTACGCTTCAGAGATGCCATGTTTGTAAGCTGAATTTACAGTTATTATCCTTGGGCTCCTCTGGCACTAAAACATCTCTTATGGTGTGTAGTGTTTGATAACTAGGTATGGAAACACAGATAAAAATGTCATTCTTGAGTTTATCTGACGTTATACGTATCTGTCCAGCTGTGGGGCTGAAATGGGAGCACGCAAAGCTCAGGGGACTCCTTAGCATGACGTAAACCCTTATGTCTTTTTTTTAAATATTTAATTTTCCTTTTCAGAAAGAAAATACATTCGCAGGACATTTACAACTATTCTGTATCAAAAATTAAATAAATAATAGTACTGATATCCACATGTATACACACACTCATCTAAAATAAAGATACTAAAAATAATCAGAGAAAAAAAATATTAAATGAACAGATATAAATAAAATAAAATATGAATCCAGTCTAGGGTATTGTTTGTCCCCAGCCTTTGAGTAAGAAAACAGACAAAATGTTACATCTGTGTTGTATTTTCTTCCACTTAACAACTGTATACACCTCAAAACAACAGAACAAAGGGGGCTCTTGCAACATATGTTAATTTGTGCATAAATGCCTACATTGCAGTTGATATAGTTCAGGAAAAGTATGGGCGTATTGGTTTAATGTAGTCAAGCCATTTACTCCAAATCTGTGAGAAATCTTCCAATGAGAAGGATAGTTTTTCCATTTTTGTTATATATATATATATATATATATAATGTACGGTATCAATCCATCCCTCAACTGTGGGAGGCTCTGATTTTAACCACTTTCTAGTGATTGCTTTTTTACTTGCAGCAAGAAGAATTAACATCAGTTTTCTATTCTTATTGTTTCCTCCGTCTAGAGTGATGTTAACAAAATAAAACCCTTATGTCTTATTGCACTTTAACTTTTTTCCATTATGTTTGGCCTGTACACTTTAAAGAAGTAGAAGTCAGTAGTATTTCTTTCCCCTATGCTGAACGTTCACTTCTACAGGAAGTGATTTGGAGGTGCTAACCTCCTGTTTTTGAGCAATTGTAGCTTTTGGCCTTGGTCTTATTATATTGTACCTCTGTACTTTATGCATACAGGAAGTGGGCAGTTCCTGGTATGCAGACAGGATGAGGGTCAGTTCTGTCCTCTCCTGCCCTGTGCTACTCTTCTCTTTCACCTCTGTCAGTGGGGGTGGATACTTCAGGTCCAGAAAGTCAAATTCCAGACCAAGATTTTGTATTAACACACCATTTGAGTACTCAGTGACTGTGACTCTTTATATTCAACTAGTTGGTTGAAACGATATCTTGGTCTGGATTTTTACTTTCTGGACCTGAACTACTTTCTGGACCTCTGCCCCTCTGTTGGCCTGTCTGTGTACACATCAATAACCCCAGAGTACCAGAAATTACAGTACTATCCTATTGAACTCGCTACCTTTTTTAGAAAGTGATTGATCTTGTATATGAGATGGGAGGAGTCACTGAGTTGGATCCAGCCTTTGAGGCAAAGGGCATAAGAACACATGGTCTGCTGAAAGTCCAAGTCACAATGACAAGCGGTTTAACAGTCGTGTTTGTTTGAGGGGTTGATCTAACACGCAGTTTGCGACATGGATCAGTTGAGCCTCGTTTGTTGCACATGTTTCCACTCAGGTTAGGACACAGGTTAGTGCCTGTCATCAGAAGGTCGCAGGTTTGAATCCCAAAATAGGCAGAGTGATCTCACCATTGGGCCCTTGAGTAAGGCCCTTAACCCCCAGTTGCCCCAGGTACTGGTTGACCTTGCTGTCTCAAATGCATGATGCTTTGTATAATAGCATCTGCTAAATGTAACATGAATGTCCCAACCTCCCACACCAGCGCATCCCACAACACAAAAATATGAAATGAATCTCACTCACTGCTATGTGTAATATGCAAACCTATCCTAACCTTTTCCAGTTTCACTCGACTTGCTCCTGCCCGTATCTCTTATCGCCCATTTCTCTTATAGACCATTTGCTTGCTTCGTCTGCTGTTCTGGCAGTTCTACAATCATCAAACCAGCCTGAAATAAACCGTCTTGGGCAGCTGTCTCTGGTTGCCCTACTCTGCCCTGTCAGGACCTTCTCATCGTGTTGAGTCTCACGCACCTGTTGAGCTTGGATGGCGAGCGTATCTGGCATTTAGTGGATGTGGGGTCGATCCACTCGAATGTTCATTTTATAATGAGTGTCTCTCCTTAAATTGTTTAATGCAGGTGTTTCTGTGACACTGCCTGCTATGTACTGAACACGACCCTTTTTCATGCTAAGCACTATTCTGTTCATACTTATGTGGCAGGAAAGGGTATTTTAAGTACAAGAAGCAAGCCATTGTGATCTGACATCCATGCATTTTTCCTTTTCTGGCTTTGGGTCCGAGGAACGCTCTTCACGTTCAGTGGTTGGTGCAGTAGTTCAACCGACCAGCCTGGTTTTAAAACCTGTGAGTCTTGTGTCGTTAGCTGTCATTTTTGTGCTTGTGCATCTGCTGGCTACCAGGATTTTATTTCACAAGACACAGACAAAAATAAGAGGTCCCAAGTCCTGTGAGTTGCTTTGCCTTTCCGGTCCTTAGCACTGTGGTGGGGGGTGGGGGGGAGGTGGTGACTCTCGTTCTGTTTTTAGGCTCAATAAATGCTGCTAAATTACTGCTTAACCAGTAGCTTAGGGTCCACCACCAATCGTCCCAGCATGTGGTTTCGAAAAGTCATCCCCAGTGCCTCGTTCCCCTGGAAACCGCCGGCGGAACATTCCTCAAGCTGACATCAGAGCAGCGGCTAGCGAGACGAAGCCTTTCAAGTGGGCCGGGAGTCGTCTGCGGACGCCTGGCGCAGCTGGGGCAGATTAAAGGGAGCTTGCTGTGCCGCCCGCGTTTTCACAGCGAGAGCCGCTTTCCCACACTCGGGGCGAGCAGCAGGGGGGGCCGTCTCCATCCGGTCAGCCGGGCACATCCCCCCCACAGCCACCTGTGCAGCTTGCAGCTTCCTGTGGGCTCTAGCCTGGCTCACCTCCTAACCCTGCACATTTAACCCAAAGCAGTGTGTGCAGACAGTCACGATAAAGCACCGGCTCTTTTCTGTAGGTCTGTTGCTTTAAATGAAACTATTATTGGTAAGAATTTTTATACTTTATTTTTATACTTATACTCTCCTATAGGTTTGATAACAAAGCTTGGTCACAGAGCAGGGTCAGCCGTTTATCTCCCCCCCATCCAAGAGCAGTTTACAGGGTTAATGGCTTTGCACAAAGGCCCACCAGTGATATGATCACTCTGCCAGCCAGGGAATTCAAACCAACAACCTTCTGATCACAGCCATAGACTGCGTGCCTGCAGAGCCAAGTGTCCTGTGTTCTTTCCAATCTCCCCGCTTGATTGTACCTTGCTTGTACCAATCAAGGGAAGTCTGGTTAAAAGCTCCAGCTGGATGAGTGATAGAGGAATCTCTGGGGGATGATGTCAGTCTGGCGTGATTGAAGGTTTCATAAGGGCAGATGCCCCAGCTTTGCGTAAATGTGATGCAGTACCCTGACTGCGCGTATCCGCTTGCTGTGACCCTCCCTGGATGGGCCGGTTTTTACTTTAGCGGTGCCACTTTATGCACTTTCCCCTGAAGGCACGAGAGCAATGCCCCTCAGGACCCTGAACCCCATTGATACCGGCTCCAAGGACTCAGCCCCTACCAACTAACCCCCCCCCCCCCAACGATGGGATTGAACCAGCAGCAGCTTTTGTTTTATAAGTCCTAAACTAATAATGTAGAGGTGGACTGTAAGTATAGATCAGCAGGTATAATAGGACAACAGTGAGGTGTTAATATAATGCATAGAAAATGTTTTTTTTTTTTTTTTTGTCTACTCCATTTCTACCTGGTTTATTAACAGTTTTAATGCTATTTTTAATTTTAATATTTTCTTTCAGGAATCTTCTGTATGTCAAGCCACAAAGTCTGAACTTTGCCAACCGCCAGGGTTCAGCGCGGAACATCACCGTGAAGGTGCAGTTCATGAATGGGGAGGACGCCAGCAATGCCATGCCGGTACGTTCCGGAAGAACCGGTGACGAAGGGCATTCCAGATTTCCAGAGGTGATTCTCCAGCTGGGTTCTACCACAGCGCACCCTGGTTGACCATATCGTTACGTGTTCTTTCTCCAGGTGATTTTTGGGAAGTCCAGCTGCTCTGAGTTTGCCAGAGATGCATACACTGCAGTGGTGTATCATAACCGGTAAGCCCCACCCCCCTTTCTGTTTCCATGGGAACGCTTTCCTATGGCAAGTTAGTGACACTGTCTGGTTTCTAAGGATGGATTAACACAATGGACATGTATGGATAGTTTCCACCTCCTTTGGTCTGATTTTTCCTCGCTGGTGTTTTCAACATGCTCTGTCAGTTTAAGGTCCCATTAAGGTCTCTCCAGTGGGACTAAAACTTGAATACCTTTTATCTGTATGCATGTTTATTTATGGTTGAATATATCATTTTGCTTTGTACTGGTTTTACACTTTGATCAGAAGATTTTAAGTGATGTCTATATTTAGTCACCGAGAGCGTATTTGAGTGCTCTTTGCAAAATTTGAAAATCCGGTTTATATGACACTTCAAAAATCAGGCCTGAGAGGCTTCCATAAGATGCTGTACTTATTTACTTTTATTGTACTTAGCGGACACTTTTGTCGAAAGCAACGCAGAGGGGAGTTTTATTTCCAGAATGAAAAATGACTGGTTCAGAGAGAGAACCAATCAGATTGCAGAGGGGGTGGGTCAAACCAACTCCGACATCTGACTGGTTGGACCCACTTCCTCTCTTATGAGCAGTTATTTAGCATTATGAGCATTCGGGGAGTATGGAGTGGTATTAAGTAATATAGTTAGTCGTCCATATTCAATTTGTTGATTCCTTTTCTTCTGCCCCCTAGCTAAAGCTGGAGTGATGTGTTGTCTACTTGATACTGCATTTCAGCCCGCATAGCACTTTAGTCACAGCCTGGTAGGAGGGCTGTCCATTGTGTGGTTCGCCTCCTCACTGTTAATCACCCGCTTGCTTTCAGATCCCCCGACTTCCACGACGAGGTGAAGATCAAGCTGCCGGCATCGCTGACCGACCATCACCACATCCTGTTCACCTTCTACCATGTCAGCTGTCAGCAGAAGCAGAACACACCCCTGGAGACACCAGTGGGATACACGGTATCATATGACTGCATTCTGATCATGTGACTGCATCCTGATCACATGACTGCATTGCAAAGTGGCCACTTATTGTTTCGTAATTATGCCAAAGTTATATAGCTCATTGGTCTAACAGCAGTGCCCTTTCTGGGTGTGTTAGATTAATGTGTTGATCTCTTCCTTCTGCTTCTCCAGTGGATCCCGATGCTTCAGAATGGGAGGCTGCGGACGGGACATTTTTGCCTGCCCGTGTCCCTGGAGAAGCCCCCTCAGTCCTACTCAGTTCTTTCTCCAGATGTGAGTGGGTGCCTCGCATCCATGTCTGAAATAAGCTTTTTGATTGGCCGAATTTTGGGGTTCTCTGTAAAATCCCCCCAATATTTTCCTAATGCCAATGTTCAAAATATGCCATTAATGATTAAAGCATTAATTCTGTGATTCAGGAACCGGTGTAAATTTCACCTGTAAATTCACTAATATTTGAGGCTTAACTTCCATTTATGTTGATTTTGGTATGGAATTTATTTGTGTTTAGGTTCCTCTTCCTGGAATGAAATGGGTGGATAACCACAGAGGGGTCTTTAATGTGGAGGTGGTGACTGTTTCAACCATCCACACGCAGGTATTTTCCTGTAGGAGCAGTGATACTTGCTGCGTAGCATCTTTCAGGCCTGTCAGCATGGCCCTACAAAGGCAAAACGGTAAAAAATCAAACGGTAGCTACGCTGATAATCAAACTGAGAAGTTTCAAAGTTTTTGTCCACCCTTATGCGTAGTAGGTAGGTAAATGATATGTTTTGTTCAAAACCAAGCACAGCTGAGCTAAGATGTTTGGTCAAACAATAAAGCAGAACCTACGAGAGCCCATTTTGGTCACAACACAGATTTGATAAAATATGCAGTTACAGTGTTTTGCCTTTGTATGACTGAACTAGTCATGTAATTGTCTTTAAATTACAGACTGCAAATACTATTTGATTGACAGATCATGTGACTGTATTTCATCCCCATTTTAGCCTACAGAAAGATGTTCTGCATCCTGGTTCTTCTTGTTTGACCTTTGTATGCCCCGTATCTCTCCAGGACCAGTACCTGGATAAGTTCTTTGCATTGGTCCATGCGCTGGACGAGCACATGTTCCCTGTACGTATCGGCGACATGCGCATCATGGAGAACAACCTAGAGGCGGAGCTTAAGGCCAGCATCGCTGCCCTCAGTTCCTCCCAGCTAGAGCCCGTTGTGCGCTTCCTGCACCTGCTGCTGGACAAACTGGTGCTGCTGGTGGTGCGGCCGCCAGTCATCGCAGGGCAGATAGGTACATCTCTACTGTATGTGTGTGTGTTTTGGTAATTATTAAATTGTGGGGACCATATCTCTTTACAATGAGATAAAAACCTGTAACTTTGTAACTTGTGGGGACATTTTTCCGGTTTTATAAAAAATCTGTAACTGCAGTCAAAAAAGTAACAATCCCTGAAGTCTTACATTTTGTTTGGTCATTTAAGGCTACGGCTGGGTTGGGTTTAAGGTTGTCATTGTTGGGATTAGGGTTTTTCCCTATTGAAATGAACAGATGGTCCCCAGAAAAGATAACAATATGAACCTGTGCATGTGTGTGTGTGTGTGTGTGTGTGTGTGTGCATGTGTGTGTGCGTGTGTGTGTGTGTGCGTGTGTGTGTGCGTGTGTGTGTGTGTGTGTGTGTGTGTGTGTGTGTGTGTGTACAGGCGAGATGCATGCATCGCCACCTGTGTGTGATCTTCAGAATCATACGCTGGCTCAGTAATTCCGTGAACCGTCAGACCCCAACATGACTGCAAATCGCCTTTATAGCACTTTCCCAGTGTGACTCGCACCTGTCTGCTCTCAGTGAACCTTGGCCAGGTGTCCTTTGAGGCCATGGCCTCCATCGTGAACCGGCTGCACAAGTACCTGGATGCCCAGGACCAGCATGGCCGCAACAGCCTGCTCTCCTCCTACATCCACTACGTCTTCCGGCTGCCCAACATGGACCCCAACTCGCCCTCGCCAGGTGCCCACCCGCCCCCCAGTAAAACCTCATAAATGGCAGTGTTATATTCCTACACAGCTCCCCCTGCCCAAGGGTGTCCATTAACATCACCCGGTCAGTCCACAAAAACCCTAAAATCCCAACAGAAATGTCTGTCCTCCTCTGACCTTGCACACCTCACTTCACTAGGCCTCACAGAGCCTGTGATTTGCCATTTTCCGCCATGGCAGCAAACCCGCATGTCTGACCACATGCTTCTGATAACATCCAGCCCTTGTGCTATCGCGTGCAGTATGTCGGTACGTCTGTGATGGTGACCTCCGCGTTAACACCCTGTATCTCTGTCCCCAGGACCAGGGGGGCTGGGGGGGTCAGTCCACTATGCCACAATGGCGCGGTCAGCAGTCAGGCCTGCCAGCCTCAACCTCAACCGCTCACGCAGCCTGAGCAACAGCAACCCGGACATTTCTGGAACGCCGACCTCTCCGGATGATGAAGTTCGCTCCATAATTGGGAGTAAGGTAAGGAATGTTCAGCGGTGTTTTAATGACCTGTATAACTTTTCCCAAAAGATCAATGCTCAGTGGTCAGCATAACATGATGTATCTGTTTATTTTGAAGCACCTAAATTAGATTTTTACAGATTTTATATTTTTTTTAGACATATGTTTAGATGAAAAAGATTTTCTGTATACATATATGTATACTGCAAGGAACTGTGCGGAAGTTTATGCATCAGATCTATGTGATATTACATTCATGTGAACCTGGGAGCTGAAGCAGAGAACGGCAGGTAGCGTAGCGTAGCATAGCATTCTCAGTAACACTGGCACAGGTCTAAACACCTTCCAACCATGACAACATAGTTGCCAGCTAGCGGTAGCATTGGCTAATTTATGAATCATTAGCATGGCTCGCTGAATTCATTCGCTTTATTTCCTAACATTAACATAAAATGTAACTAAGGCTATGTTTATACCTTGGGGTAAAGACTCAATTCCAATTTGTTTTCCATATCACGTATTTCATGCAAATGTCTATTGTGATTGCTAGCTAATATACACTATTTAACTAGTTTGGCATTTTAATAGGTTTTTTTTAAAAAAAGACTGGGCTAGAACACATAAGGTAATGTGTGACGTTCCGCGGGCAAGCGAGCAGGCAAGGAGGCGACGGGAGCCAGATGACCAGGGAAACGAGGTTTAATCTTT
>JAABNX020000038.1:17404373-17414444 GCA_015163995.2 Mormyrus lacerda
ATGCCATTTTGACAGCAGCTGTTATGCATCTGCTTGCCTCCTGTACTTCCCTGTAGACTGTGTCAGTCACCGAGTCAAAGGAGAGCATTCTGGGAGGGGTCCTGAAGGTCCTCCTGCACAGTATGGCATGCAACCAGAGCGCACTCTATCTGCAGCACTGCTTCGCCACGCAAAGAGCCCTCGTCTCCAAGGTGACCGCATAGTGTCCCTCTAACTTTGTCTCATTTCTTGTTTTTTTTTTCCTCCCGTGAAACAGTTTTTTTTGCTGTGTTTTGTCACTTTTGGTGCATTTAGTTTTTCGTTTTGGCTTGAATGTTTTGCTTGTTCTTTTTCCATCCCGATTCTTAAACCCTTCAGTTTCGGTTTGTGACTTTGTTCGGGAAATGAATAGGGTGCGGCTGCATTACCTGTGCCGAGGATGTCTTGAAGGCCAGGTTGGCGGTGGTGATGTTATGTCTGGTTGAGGTTCATGTGGATCATCATTGACGCCGTGAGAATCTGACCTGTGGGATGCTGACCTGCGACTGTGGCACTGATTCGGTCCGTCACTCTGTCTTTGTCCGCCTGCCGGCGTGCCTGCCAGTTCCCAGAGTTGCTGTTTGAGGAGGAGACGGAGCAGTGTGCTGATCTCTGCCTGCGGCTCCTGAGGAACTGCAGCAGCAGCATCAGCACCATCCGCGCTCACGCCAGTGCCTCCCTCTACCTGCTCATGAGGCAGAACTTTGAGATCGGAAATGTGAGTCCAGGTCCATCGCAGTAAAAGATGACTCTGTCCCGACCTTGAGGGTCAGGGTCTTGAACATTGGAGTAGTCCTCATTATTGGTATTACCTCAGCACCTTTCAGTATATCTCCACTCGTCAATCATTCCTTTGTAGAACTTCGCAAGGGTGAAGATGCAGGTGACCATGTCCCTATCTTCACTGGTGGGGACCTCCCAAAATTTCAACGAAGAATTTCTTCGGCGTTCCCTAAAGACCATTCTTACCTATGCAGAAGAAGATCTGGAACTGAGGGAGACCACATTTCCTGATCAGGTTTGAATATTTTGTTATATTTTGTTCTTTTTACCTGGCATGTACAAATGAACTGTTCTGTTCAATAATTCTTAGACAGTTTCAAAGAGGAATTAGCTGCAGGGCAAGGACAGTCAATAATTTCTTGCATGTGAGCCATAAATAGAATTATTGGATTATGTCCAGCAGCAGCAAGGTGGCAGAACTTTGTAAACAGCTCTTGAATTTTGAGAAATCAATAAAATGACACACTAGGAAATTCAGTGACATTTGTGGTCCTGTCTGCTGCGTTTTCAGGTCCAAGATCTTGTGTTCAACCTCCATATGATCCTCTCTGACACAGTAAAGATGAAAGAACACCAGGAAGACCCAGAAATGCTCATTGACCTCATGTACAGGTAGTGGTGCTTTCTGGTGGAGAGAAACGCACAAGTGGTAGAAATTAGAGAAACCACATGTTAAGATGGACCCCTTTGTGTGAGGAGTTTTGATGGATATACAACTTGTTGCTTTTGAAATGGAAAATGCAACCTTTAAATTGGACAGCACTGGCTCCTTGAAGGTGGCCATGGTACTTGATTTCTACCAAAGGTAGCAGAAGAAGAGGGCTTGTAGAATATCAGAGCATCTCATTCCCTGTAGGATTGCCAAGGGTTACCAGACCTCCCCAGACCTGCGCTTGACATGGCTACAGAACATGGCAGGGAAGCACTCTGAGAGGAACAACCATGCAGAGGCTGCCCAGTGCCTGGTCCACAGCGCCGCCCTGGTGGCCGAATACCTCAGCATGCTCGAGGACCGAAAGTACCTTCCTGTTGGCTGTGTCACCTTCCAGGTAAGAGGGACACTGAACAGTACTACTGCAGAATGCCTCTGGTGTTTTACTAGGTAATTTTGGGGGAAATTGTGGGAAATTAACCCTCTCTTTAATAAATTACAACTGACACCTAGCTCAACAACCATGAATTCAAATTTTAAAAATCCCATCATATATTAATGAGTGGCCGCTATATCTCAGAATATCTCATCAAATGTGCTGGAAGAGTCTGCCGTCTCTGACGACGTGGTGTCCCCCGACGAGGAGGGCATCTGCTCAGGGAAGTACTTCACAGAAATCGGACTTGTGGGTCTGCTGGAGCAGGCAGCGGCCTCCTTCTCCATGGTGAGAGTCCGGCAGGTTGCTCGGGGCACTGGGGCTCCCTGGATGTTCTAGTATTATCATGGACTATGGCTCCCCCTGCAGGCAGGAATGTACGAGGCAGTTAATGAGGTGTACAAGGTCCTCATCCCGATCCACGAGGCCAACCGGGATGCCAAGAAGCTAGCCACCATACATGGTAAACTGCAGGAAGCTTTTGGCAAAATCGTGCATCAGGTAAATATTTTGGTGCCATTATAAATCCATTTACAAGAACCGCTCAAGGCTCATAGTATGATCATGAAATGGTTTCCCCCAAAGCATTTCAACCTCCCCTTAACAACCACAGGTTTCCTTGCAGAAAGGTTGCATCATGCAAAGTAAGATGGCATCAGGGTGCAGGTGCACACACATACACACACGTTGGCTTGCATCAGCAGAGCTCAGCTAAAGACCGACACTTCTTAAATGTCACTGCGTCTCTCAGCCTCTTCTGAGACATATATATCTGCAGTATTTTGCAGTTTTACTTCTCTGACTTATAAAAACATGGTTTGTGTTTCTACTTATGCCTTCACCGCAAGATGAAAACAATGAAAATTGCCTAGCAATTCCGTCGTGTGTATAATTAGTGATTTAGTGTAGAACTAGTAAATGAAGATAAATTGGGTGTGAACTGGAATGCTTCTTTTTGCATATCCCATTTTACTCTCCTTTTAAGACACACATACAGGTGAGAGTGAAGCTTGGGGTGTGAGTGCAGGGTCAGCCATTGATCATGCACCTCTTCCATACACATGCACACTTAAAGAACGCAGTTCTCTTCACTTTTCCTTGCTGTAATGGGAAATGTGTTTATTTGTCCTGTATTTTTTTTGTTTTGTTTTGTCACACAGAGCACAGGCTGGGAGGTAGGTCTCCTTACGTTCCCGGCCGCCCGCCTGCCCATGTGTGCTAGCTGCGGGTGCCCTGTCACTCTCCACCGTGAACACGGTCCCATTAACCTCCGAGTTCCACCGTCCATCCGACGGGGCTGTTGGCACGAATGAACAACAGTTTTTTCCCTCTGAAACGCGAAGCAGCCCCCAAGAGCGAGGCAGTGCATGGGATCTGGAGTGTGCCACACTAACAGAGAGCCTTTCATGAATGCCACCCCCCTCCCCCGTCCCCTCTCCCGTCATCGCTGCCGTCTGACATTTCCTGTCACTGCGCATTTCATCTTCTCAACCACAGGGTTCGATTTAAGTGCCTCAAGTGCGTTTCCCGCCAGTCTCCTGTCTCCCGTGCCTCCGTACACGCGAGTGGAGAGGAAAAATGTCGTGAACGTCAGCAGCGTCTGAAAAAACAAACTAATAAACTAATTGGAATTTGGCATTTGAGCTTTGGGTGGAGGTTAAATTTTTTTTTTGATGTATTGGTGTCTCTAAATAATTGTTATTTTCTTCGACTAAATCGACCCCTGGTTTGTCTGTGTTGTGCGTTAATGTGTGTTTTACCGCATGAAATGGACTGATCACCCCACCCTCCAAAGCACCAGTCCCTCAGCATCACTGTGCCCTGAGTGTATTCTTCAGGTGTAGCTTGGTTGAGGGGATCTCATTCCAGCCTTTGCTCCTCACTCTCCGCCTGAACCATCCTCTCGTCACACCTTCTCTGCATGGTTTAGATCTTCAGTTTTGTGTCGGTCTCTTTCATTTTGTTTTCTATGATAATTTTATTGCTTTTTTTCACTGTAGGTGCTGATCTTTGTGAATTTTAATTTTGTGTTCTTTTGGATGTTCCTGGACCTGATTAAAATGTTCTGTTTTCTCCCTTTGTTTTCCCTGGTTGCTGATCCCCCTCCTTCCCACTTTAATTATTGTGTGTTGTGGTAAGTTCCTAGTTTTCAGGGTTTTTTTTTCCTCTCTTTCTTACTTAATGGGGAACTGAATGCAGAGGGACAGAGCCAAACCAGTATGACTCCCAAATGAACTTAAAAAACCCTAAGAGAGGTCAGATTCCTTGCCCCCCTCCCCTGTCGTGGATTAGTAGTCACATGCCTGTGATTTTTTAGCCCTGGTTGTTCTGCTTTGGCCTGACCCGGCCCCACTATACTCTTCGGTTGCCCTGACTTGGCACGCCTGTTTCATGCCACTCCTGCTCTCTCTGCGGACCTCCGTGTCGGGCTGCCTCCCATTGGCTTGCATGGTCTTTTCTCTTCACTCCAAGAAAAAAGGGTATCCATTTGTGCCTTTGCTTGTCACTGGGGCTGTACCCTCAAGGGTCTGCCAATTGTACCCCTTGTTGTAGGTTGCTGGTTGTGCCTCTTAAGGTACAGGAATGGACTCTGAGGAACTGATGGTACTTTAATGCTGTTTGTACCATTGGGATGTTCCTCAGAGTCTATTTCTGTACCTTAAAGGGTACAATTACAAGGATACAGCAAAGGTACAAATTCTTACCCTTTTATCTGAGAATGTTGAGGCTTTAACATCTCATTTTCTCCCCCCTTCAGTAGAGTAAATTGAGTTTTATTTCCTGCCCTCCTTGCCCAAAACATTGTGGTGGTGTGTCTTAAAAGGAGGCCTTTGTACCCATTAGTAACCCTCACTTCTGTCTGTTATACTCTCGTACTGACTGCTCTTTCAACAATCGTAGCCCTGTAGATTCTTCTTACTAACCAGGCAAGTTTCCTACTGCAGGCGGGAGTTATTCTAGGGGTTTTTTAAGGTGAGGGCTATAAGAGGGGACATGATCTGTACAGAGGGGCCAAACAATGATTTGTTTTGAATCAGTGAGTGATAGGAAGAGAGGGCACTCTGGGGGCCAATCAGCTTTAAGCTTGGGCCATAGCCTTTATGGCCCCGCCCTTGTACACAGTTTTACTGCAGTAACTAGGTGAAATTATACAGCTTGTAGCCAAATGAAGTTAATTTCATTTTCTTGGCTTTGAGTACGTGCCCCTCAAAAATGTTAAAGGGGCACACGGTACCTGTAGAGCTCATGTGCAACTTCGTATTGAACAATTTGGGCAAAACGCCCCCTCCCCCACCGCCGCACATACCTGGCCTGGAGTTTTTTTTTGCGTCATGAAATCTCAGAGGTAAACAGTTGCAGATCACTTTGTTTAATGAAGCCTGCTTTTAGCACGGTTGTGTAACCAGGAGACAGATGAATGAAAGGTCCGACTTTGACCGCGTTCTGCTCCAGCCCTTTGCTTATGTAGCACTTGGCAGGGTTCACGTCCTGCAGGGGCCCCTTTTGCCAGCTAGTGCTCAATCCCTGTAGCATTCGGTCAGGCGTGACTGTTTCTGTGAGGATTTGAATTATCCTGCGTCAGCTTTGTTGGCATCGAGGTCCCGCAGAGTTTTATCGGGCTGTCAAACACAAAGAGCCACAGTAGAATATCATTTCAGGTGGTTTCCTCTGTCAGGTTACGCAATGTCCCAGTATCTATGTGACAGGCCTTGCTAAATGTATAAACTGTCCTTTGCACTGGACAGCTGTCTGGCGTTTATCAGCGTGAACGTTTTCACATTTGCTGTTCATATTTAGTCCTGTTTATACACGACCTTTTGCTTCGTGATATCAGCTTTTTTTTTTCCTTTCATTAATGCCATTTATCTGTCATTTAAGTATTTTTTTTTTTTTTTATCTTTAAATCCTTAGTTGCTTTTTGTAAAATTTAATATAACCGTAGCTTTCATCCCCCCCCCCCTTTCTTTAGGATGGAAAGCGTATGTTTGGCACATACTTCCGAGTCGGATTTTATGGATCCAAATTTGGAGATTTGGATGAGCAAGAATTCGTGTACAAGGAGCCAGCGATCACGAAGCTGGCAGAGATTTCGCACAGGCTAGAGGTAAAGAACCACAGAGCCATTAGCTCGACTTTCCTGGGGTTCATGGCGGCTTGTAGCCAAAACTGAAGTAGACTCACTTTCTTCTCAGGCATTTTATGGGGAAAGGTTTGGGGAAGATCAGGTAGAGGTGATCAAAGATTCCAATCCCGTGGACAAGTGCAAGCTGGACCCAAATAAGGTAAAGGAGCAGGTCAGGAAATGCAACCATTTAAAACACAACAAATAATTACCTGGGTAGGTCTGTGTCCTTTTTCTAAGATTAATTTCAAATATCAGTTTTGATGGATGATTTTCATTCTAGAGATGCTTCCTCTTGCCGTGTTGAAGTAAAGAATTCATGCATCCAAAGACAATGCATTTGTATTCTTCAAGTACAAAGTAAGAGAGTCGGTGTTTGATCAGTCGTATCAGATAGCTTTTGCATTTGTGGTCTAGGCCTTTATACAGATCACCTATGTCGAGCCTTACTTTGACACATACGAAATGAAGGACCGCATCACGTATTTCGACAAGAACTACAACCTGCGGCGTTTCGTGTACTGTACCCCCTTCACGCTGGACGGCCGGGCACACGGCGATTTGCACGAGCAGTTCAAGCGCAAGACCATTCTCACCACCTCGCATGCCTTCCCCTACATCAAGACCCGCATCAACATCATCCACAAGGAGGAGGTGAGGCTCCCTGCTATTCCTGTCTCTCCTGCATAGATGTCAGTAACCAACGTAAACTCTTCCTGAACCATTGAAATTTTGTACAACACTGCTTCTAGCGAGAACCTAAAGAGTGGAAACAATCAGCATTGCAGTAGATAGTGTTGCATTAAGTTGGGATGTTTACTGTCCTTTTACTGCTGAAAAGTCAATGTCAATATCTTAAATCGACATGCTGTTTTTTTTATTTTCATGAAATTACATTTTTGATTTTTAAAATGCCTAAATTCATTATAACGTATGTTTTCCTTCAGGATCACTAGATAATTATTGGAGTAGTGTAAATTATCATAAAACGAAAAGATTTTTTGTTTGTAAATCGTGCAGAGTTCGATGGCATACCACAATGGCATTAGTACTATGCATGAGCCCCTGAAGAGAAAACACAAAGCTGCTGTTCTGGATGATGGGCTGCCAGAATAGACCAAACTGCCTTAAGTGTTGTCAGTTCATGTCTATTAAATTGTCATTAGTATGGTCTGCTTTTTAATATCCTTAATGTTTAATATACCTTAATACTTATGGCTGCTAAATATGCTTATTATTAAAGCCATAAAAGCATCTGCCTGCTACCGTAGAATTTCCATTGAATAATAGGCTAAAATCTGGTCTTATTCTACATTGATTAATGGTGCCGGTGTGTGTTTGTGCACGTTGGGACCAGTGTTATTGTAAACTAAAACGGAAATAAAAATAGAAATAAATTTTAAAACCGTATTTTAACTGAAATAAAAAACTGTTTACCAAAAGAAATGTCAAACCTTAAACTGCAAAAAGTACCATCATATCACTAATGTCTGTTTACCTTGTTTATCCACAATGTCTCCTCTTTTAAAAGATGCTGTGTTTGCTAAGCTGCCCCTTTCTTCACCGCCGCTTCAGTGCTTATCGCTTCCATGATTTACCAAAACGGTAGCATGCAGCGTGCTCCGCTAACCAAATTTAATAAGCATGAAGACACGCCAAATTAATACGGATTATCAACTTTTGGGTGTCACAATATGCCTCATTAATATTTTAGGCATAGTACTAATCTGCTTATCAAATTGTGGGTCTAAGTAAACATTGGTACAGTGTCAAAGTTTGTGTCCATTATCTAAAGCCCTACAGTAATATAGTTTGTTGTTTTCATAATAAAATTAACTTGAATGAAAAAGTCAGTCAGATTTTTTGGAAAAACATGAATTTAAAATAATCAACCAACTAATAAAATAGTTGATAGATTATCTATTAATCGATTCATTTAATTAATCTAATTAAAGTCGTTAGTGGCAGCCATACTTATATCTTTAAAAGAACTATAAAAATGTCATCGGTACAGGATAAGCCTTTTATTCAGAACAGTCTGTGTAGCTCCTGCTGGTTTGGCAATCACGCCATCGGGCACTTTGATTGCATCTAAGCCTTAGTCCCTTCCACACAGATCATCTCCATGCCAATTGAAGTGGCCATTGAAGACATGCAAAAGAAAACACAGGAGCTGGCCTTTGCCACACACCAGGACCCCGCCGATGCCAAAATGCTTCAGATGGTGCTACAGGGTTCTGTCGGTACGACTGTCAACCAGGTGAGCAGCAGAGCAAGGTTTCTAATCTCCACACACCCTTTGATGGCCAGACCTTCCAGGCTGGTTATGTATCATCTTACAGGATGGCTTTATGAGATTTCCCAGCCCCAATCCTAGAATTAACCTGTACAAACTGGTGTTGGTTCTGCAAATGCTTAGTGCAAAACTAGTGAACACTCAACCAGTCCAAGAAGCCAAACCACAGTTGTTTAATTAAGATTCACTGGCACATTCAATCAGATTTGTGCGATTGATTGGCAGAGTGCACTGCGTGCTGATCATAGCGTTAATTTAGACCTATACTTGATACAAGGTTGTGACTGAACTAGCAATAATGAAAATTGGGTTGCGGTGCAAGAAAGGTTGAGAAAAAACTGTCATGTATCAAGGCATGGGTGAAATTCTGGAATTGGGCCCAAGAGCTTGAATCTGATTTGTATTTTAATTTGTACAGGGACCCCTTGAAGTTGCTCAGGTCTTCCTCTCTGAAATTCCTAGTGACCCCAAGCTCTATAGACACCATAATAAACTACGACTGTGTTTCAAAGACTTCACAAAAAGGTGAGGAAAAAGGAGCTTGCTAAGTAAAGGAATAGTGAATACGTAATAGAGTAAAATTAAAGCGTACATGGCAGAGATGGCTTAAACCTAAGCACCACCTCCTCAGGTGTGAAGACGCCTTGCGCAAAAACAAGAGCCTGATTGGTCCTGATCAGAAGGAGTACCAGCGTGAGCTGGAAAGAAACTACCACCGGCTAAAGGAGGCCCTCCAACCCCTTATCAACAGAAAGATTCCCCAACTCTACAAGCCCATCCTGCAGGTCAACTCCCACAGGTGTGGTGATAGGCCTCCTTCCCATTACAGCACACTGCAGCTGCGCTGACTCACGTTCAGTCACTACTGAATTTCTAATGGATCAAATGGAGTCAGAATTAAATGGTATTAGCGAGAGACTGTTAGCATGTGACTGTGCTACACCAGCTAAGGGCATAATTATTGTTTAATTATACTGGAAAACCATAGAATATACTTTGCCTTCCTTTTTTGTGCCATATTTTTTATTGTATCATCTCAGTTGAATTAATCTGCAGAAATGCTATTAATTATGGTTGTTTTACATAACACGCAGCAAAAGGACTACTTGATAAGGTAGTTTCCACCGTTTTGTGCATATAAATCTCATGGGATTACACCTTCAATACCACAATTGTAATGCTTTTTTACCAATCTTCTTTTGCAGAGATTCCTTCAGTAGAATGAGTCTTCGCAAGTTGGACATTTGAAGATTAAGAAGAAACAAGGTCTTATTTATTCATGTGTAAATATCAGTCTTTGGTAACCAGTGTTCATGTCAGTAAGAGACGAGCTGAAGTGATATGAGTTTGGTACGTCATTCCAGTTTCTTATTAGTTTACAGATCTGTTACGCGATCATGCTAAAGCTGATCTTACTGCAAAGTACGTCCGATATGGATTCCAATTTTTGTGCACTGTTTTTTTTTTTTTACTCTTCCAATGCATTTTTCCTAGACATTGAACAAGCTGAAACTTTATTTAATTTGAAGACAAGCAAAAAATGTACCACTATTTATCAAAAAGTATTGCTTTATCTTTTTAAGTTTTGCATTTGTTAGGGAAAAATGTTTTAAACGTGTCCTCCAAAAATAGTTTTATGTAGGTTTTTGTTTAAATATTTTAATAAATAAATATTTTAATGTCTACTTCTGCTTCATTAATGAGGCTTTCAGAAAGAGTAACTGATAAGAATTCCACACTGTAGCAACGGTGATGCCCTGATT
>JAABNX020000038.1:17414544-17427205 GCA_015163995.2 Mormyrus lacerda
TTCTGCTTCATTAATGAGGCTTTCAGAAAGAGTAACTGATAAGAATTCCACACTGTAGCAACGGTGATGCCCTGATTGTATATACATGAACCCAAAGCAAGTCAGCATTCTTATGCATATTGATCAAATGAGGACCACTGGAATTCAGCTTCAGGTTAGTTTTTATTAATCTATGTGCCCTGCTTCCTGAGACAAAGGAAAATAAGATCCAGTATATGCTACATTATAATACACATTGGGTCACATGGGTAGCCAACAGATCGCCAGGGCTGGAGATAAACCATCAAAAAGTTAGTTCAAATGGAGCGATGTCAGTGATCAGCCAGCCCTCAGCTCATCCTCTGTCTTCAGGATGATCATGCTAATTCACCATTTGAGTTTGAGTCAAGGTATAAATATAACATGAATGATTCATGTGTGCTGGTTGTTTCAATGGCAGCTGGCATTAGACAGACTGCAGCCAGTAAAGTCGAACTTGCTTTCATGTTGCTTCCCTGTTCATCAAATTCCGGTTCCAGGAAGAAGAGTGGCATCAGTCTATACTTCACTTTCTACAGTAATGGGACTATAATAAGCCCAAACATGTTTGCATAGAATAAAAACATGTTGACAGCCACTGTACAAAGTACATTACAGAAGACTAGCTTATTTGCTTTTAATCTTACATTGGCACATTTACGTGGCTATAAAAATATAAATCAGCTCTAATATTCAAAGAGAATCTGCTACTGTGGCTTTACAGCTGGTATGAACATGTTGTTGTACATTTCTGAATGTCACCACAGCTGTCAGCCTAGACTGAACTGTAGGTTTGACAAAATCACTTATGGGAAGCTTCAGGGGACAGGCCACAGAACTAGCTACCTTGAACTGAGCAGTTTATCCAAATTATGAACTGTGGTACAGTCTAAATATGGTAGTACCGGAAGCACATGTTCATCATGCAGCTCTTGAAACAGATGAGTGCTGTCAAATCCCACCACTGCCCCTGGTGGTAGGACTTAAGTCTACGCTTCTAAAAATACACCATAACTAAACATTATTTCATTAACGAAAGCTATGCACTATTCGGCATTCCACAAAAATGGAAAAGCTTTTTAAAAAGACTGTCAGCATTTGGATCCTCAGTCTAAGGCAGAATGGGGGCAGTGAATATATACAATGCATCGCATTGGAAGAAACACCTCATTATACCACTGGAAATACATGCAATCTTACTATAAAGCAAAGATCATATAGAACGCATAGAAAGGTTGGTACCAAACAGTGATACCCAAGAACTTCAAATGCATTCTTACAGTAGAAATTAACTGAAGTAGATTAATAAAAGGCACTATAAGTGCCAAGGTGCTGTGAGGAACAAAAACAAAAATTTAATTGCCACAAAAATAGTCCAGAAAGACAGATTTGTGACAAATGCAGTCACATGTGCTACACGGCTATAGACATACGACGCTGAAATGCTCAAGCCACAGACACATTCACTCCTGGACTTTTTTGTAGAACAGAAGATAAGGGGTGGACGTTGTGCAGGTCTCTGGAGAACAGCCATTAAGGAAGTCCTTCTCCTCAAAAAGCCTGACCTCTGAGTCATCAAACAGCATCCACTTGCCCTCATAGCCTATTAGGTTATGCTGGGCAAGGTCTTTGCTGGTCTCCATGGACACATCGCCTGCTTCACAGGCTGCGGTGTGGGTATCCCTGCTCTCATCCTCACACTTAACCCCCGCTTGGTGGCCCTGGGCACTTCTGGGTTCCTCTTTGGTACACTCGGCCATGATGCCACCGGCCTTGTCTGGGTTAGCCTGCTTGCTGCCCAGCTCGAAGCTAGAGACACTCTTCTGACCTCCCAGCAGTCCTACACCATCGGTGGGCTTCTTGGCACTAATCTTGCCGGTGGTGACATTTGCCTTCCCACTGAGGCTGAAGGACACCTCACCGTCATCGTAGTCCCGCTCCCTGTAGGCCGGGGCCACCGCATTTGGGGAATCTGGCCTCGGACCTTCATCTAGCTCCACCTTCATGTCCTTCAAGTCCATCATCTTGACGTAAGTGGTATAGTGTCCGCTGCTGATTGTGACCCCGCTGTGCATGACTACTGCGAAAAGCTCGTAGTGCTCCTTGGATGGCTGTGTGCACCACTCCTCCAGGGACAGCCTGAGCGGGGTGTGGAGAGGGGTGTTCACCTTAGAGAGCCCGGCGTATGGGTCTATCCTGTCAAGCATAAAAACGACCAATCAGCATACCTCCACATTTCAATGTACATCCTTTTAAGGAAAGCTCAAAAAAGTGCCTCTAAAGACTTACTCTGAACTGTTGGCAGCAAAACACTTGAGATGAATGGTCACAACCTCTGGGGTTTTGTCGAACAGGAGGCTCCTCTCCGCTTCAGTATAATGATGGCAGGTCTCACAGAAGTACTTGTCCTCACCCACTATCCTTTCCACTGAAGCAAACTGAGACAGGGCCCACTTCAGGGTCTTTGACTCCTGCTTGGGATCTGGGGAGACTGAGAACATAAACCAAGACTTTAATACAGTTGATGGATAAACCCTTTTCCATCTAAAGGATAATCCCACTTGGTTGTGGGTTTCAGAATCAAGGGGTGGGGTGGTGCTCACTCTCAGAGTCGTCTTCAAGCCGGCAGGGCTCGTCTTCCTGTACAGGAACACTGATGTCCTGGAAGTCCTCCCTCCGCTCAGTGAAGCACTCACACTCCAAGCAGCGAGTGCGCAGGACCAGCTGGCCCTGGAACAAGTGCTCCATCAGGTCAAAGCAGCGGTTTTCTGTGAAGGGAGAGCAGCACCAACAGCGCATGAGCGTCGGACTCGTAGTAGCCGTTACGACAATCCCTTAATGATTATCTACGCAAGCCGAGAAACAAGCATATTAACCTTCGCTTTGAGATTTGATTTTCATGGAGTGAAGCTTCTCATCTTCACCCCCGGCATCCTTGTCCTTTTCTGGCAAGGACGGGTCTCCCTTCTCCTGCTTGGTATTGGCTCCCACGTGTGAGCTGATCCTGCCCCTGAGGCAGAACTTGGAAAATATGCTGGGCTGCTTGCCTGAGGGCTTCAACCAGCTCAGCCTGGGTCGCTTCTGTCTCCTTGTGGTCACCTTGGAAGAGCCGTCGGTTGTAGTCTCCGGATCACTGGCCCCCTCGATCCCGTCCTGGGTATGTTCTGTGCCGATGTCACCCGATGTCTTCCTTTTGGACCGGGTGAAATGTAATGGCTCCTCGGTCTCACTTTTCACCTGGATGGACTTTGACTTCTTCTTGGCGTTGCCTGCCTCTATGTCACTCTTCCTCTTCCTGGGGGTCTGGTTCTCTGCGTTCCCTTCTTGCCCACAGCTCACCAATGCCTCACCTGCATCTGAAGTCTCCTCTGTTATGGCATGCCTCTCCTCTTCCATCTCACCCCCAGGACAACCTGCTTTCAAGTCCTGAGGCTGGCTTGCCAAGTCATGCTCCTTTTGAATGGATTCACAAGCCTCCTGGATGTATCCTAGTATGCACCGCAGCACTTCCTGCGCATCATGCTGCAAATATCCCTCATACATGGGATTCAGCTGCCTGCGGCCAAACACAATAAATGTCATGGTTAAAACATCCTCGTGGTCACCCCAACTTTATCACCATTAGTGAAAAATAAAGGTCTCTACATCTCCAACAGTCAGAAGGCACTCACCTGAGTGTGTTGAGCAGTCTCCGGGGTGGGATGGCCAGCTCACCATCACTGTACTTCTTTGGGTTGAGGAGAAAGCTAGATTGGAGCTGCTCCATCGAAGTTATGAGGCTATGAAAGCTGCCCAGCAGTTCAATGTTCATTGGTATAGCCTCCTCAGCACCTTCCTGCTGCTTGGGGGGGGGGGGGACTCTGTTACGCCAAAGCATACCTCAAGTACGAGTATACCTCAAGAGTAAACTGCACTCGCACACACAGAATATTAGTCTAAGTGGAAAACCTCATTATCAGCATCCTGTTTCATCTTCTTTTTCTTTGATAAGTTGTACAGCATCTTGATGGCATCCTTAAACCCAGGGCAATAGTAAAGCACCTGCAGGTGAGGGGGGGGGTCTTTCAATTTCCATGCAGCACATCCTCCACAGATTTACAGTAACACAGTCCATTAACACTGCATTAATTAAGAGAATTACTAAATTTACCTGCAAAATGCTGTTCAGATAGCAAGTGTTCCCCAGATTATTCAGACCAACAAACGGAACCAGGTTCTCTCTGTTCTCACAAGTAAGAGGGGCAGGTGTTGGCCCAGGTACCATCTGGTCACAGCTTAAAAAAAAAAAAAAAAAAAAAAAAAAAAAAAAAAAAAAAAAAAAAAAAAAAAAACAATAATAATAAAGACCAATGCGTTAATGTTTGTTCTCCACACATCAATCTTAAGACTAGACTGCGTTCCCTAACCTGTCAGCCTCATCCTGCTCCGGGGGCTTCTGCTCCTCCGCCCGTGACTCGGAGAAGTCCAAAGTGCGCTTGGTGTCTTTCTTCTGGAAGAACTTGAGAGAGAGCCTGTTCTTCTTGACGGGACTCCCGACCGCGGCCGGCCCGCCCTCGCTATGCAGGCCGGTCATCTTACGCTCGTGCTCGGTGACGGATCCCAACAGCGCTACCGCCGAAACAAAAGTGAAACGAAAATAAAGTAAACTGACACCAAATAAAGCGACTAGCCAGTAATCCTGGGTTATATCGCACTGTATGAGACGTTACGACGCAACACCACCTAAATACAAGCGCTCCAGCACGCCCACGTCTAACGTGGAGATTCTGGATAGCAATTACAACTCAGAAAGTAATTTTTTACAAAGACACATTCTTTAATGCTTGGCTCAACAGTCAGTAAAATAACGAACAACTGCATGCTTATAAAACACGTATATTTGTTGTATATAATTATAAACAGTTCACACTTCGGATTAGCAAGTCAACTACACTTAAAAAACAGTATGGCAAATTATAACCTATTTAATTGACGCTGTATTTACATCGTAAAATAACAGTTGGTTCCACACGAGCTGCCCGTTCATCTGGGCACCAAAAGCCTTTACTCCCCACATAACAGGAACATTTAAAAGTATTTAAAAATAATAATAAAGCGCTTCTACCGAGTAACTAGACATTTTTATATAAATCCCGCCTACTTTTTCAAGATAAAGACCTGCACGTATTCTCTTCCTCGTGCGGTTTTTTTATTTATCGTTTTTTGTGCGGCTCTTCTGCTTTTATAGACAAATAAGCCGGTTTCTGGCCGCCAGTTTTCGGGACCTTCGGTTCTCCGCCGGCAGCCGCAGAGCGCGCGGCCTCGCCGAGCCGCCAAAGTAACGTGGTGCTACGTAAGTCAGTCCCGTACAAGTAGAAAAAGTAGAGGAAATGTCTCCCCAACGCGACACTTACCTCTGCAGAGCGTTACATACTGACAACTGCAGCTAAGCCGGGAGGGCTCTCCGGTTTCTTTGGAAAATTGTATAATAAAATATTTTCGGAAAACTGCGCAGCGAAGAATTCGCGCTTTTTCCGACGCAAGACCCCGCAGTCTCCTGCCCACCCGTGCCCGTGTTCGCCTGTAAAACAAGTCTCAAAACAATAAACGCAGAGCAGCTTTATCCGCACATATATAGGAGAATTTTTAAGAATGTCCACTACCTCCGATTATAATAATGTTGTTCGACTCTACAACAAGATTCCCTTAATCAATCAGGCAAATGCCGGGGAGAGCCCACGGAGGATCACGTGATCCCTTGTACGGCACAGCGTGTGCTGGAGAACGCCATGGAGAACTAGTAGTAAACATTGCGTTATGTGCCCTCTGCGCATACTAGTAGTTTAATAACTAATCGCACCTATTGTATAACATAATACTATAGTATTATTATATCGTATTATATATTATATTTTTTATGTAATTATATTTATTTTTTGAAAAATAAACCAAAATCTTACAGAATCAATTACAGAAAAACTACCAACTACAAAGAAAAATAAAATACCAGAATCATTAATTCTGTGGTGCTTCAAGATAGAATTACTATTGCTATATTAAAAAAATTCCCGTAGTGGTAGTGTCAGATTCCTGTCCCTGCAATTGATTGCCAGCAGATGGCAGTATTGTGAGCTAAGTGATTTTTCGGTCCTTATCGAGAGCCAAGGTAATTTATTTTTCAAACATAAAAGCAATTAATCAAAATTGGCCTATTGCGTGGCCCAAGTGAAAATTCCAGTTTTTAGTTGCCATTCCAATTAAAATGCACAGAGATGAGGTCTTTGTTTTTTACGTTTATATATTTTGGCCTTTGGAGGGTCAAAAGACTGCTCCTTATGTGTATATTTATCTATTTATCTATTGTAGTTTTGCATCTTGGACTTCTTGCGCTTCATAGTTTACAGTCACCCAGTAACTCAAAGTCAAATGTTTGGGAGAGTTGTAGTGATATTCATGTGAAATGGGAGTAAAGTCACCTTTGCATATTGCCTGATGGAACAGTCTGGTGCTGGGGGTTATGTTTTCAGCACACTCGAGCGCTGGCTAGAGCGAGGCAGCAGATCCTGCCTTGGGTGGTGTTTGCCGGGTTATGGCTGGGTCAGTAGTGCTGAGGTGGAGTAAACATGCCCCTCCCAGGGAAGCCAGTAATGTCCTTTCTCTTCCTTAGAATGAGTCAGTGTCTCTATATTGAATGAAACGAAGGTACCTTATTATTATATTTTCATTGTTTTTCTCCTTGTTTCTTTTTGAATTGCTTTTAAATCATCACAGTTATTTGCAGTATTTGTTGCTTTATGAATGTTATGAGTATTACACCAAAATCATATTTGTGTATCTACTTCCTCTGTGCTAAGCCACAGCTTTCTGTGGATGCATGTTGATCTCCGCCTGTACTTGTAATTCAATTTAAAAATGAATCTCATTTCCAAACCTTAGGCTGCAACTGTTTCGACAGATAAGCGAGAGGGGGGCCAAAATGAGGGGGCAGTCCCCAAAAATCTTATTCCATTGTTGCGATCCATGGGACTGGGAAGGAGTTTAAAGCGAGTGTACGAGGCAAATGTGGGCTAATGTGGTAAGTTTGCAAAGCTTGTGTTGAATGAGCCGTGTGAAGCATTTAAGATAATCATGTGATGACACCTTCCTGATAGGGGGTGGGGTGGGGCAGGTGGAGGCTGCCTCCATTCTGTGTTCAGCAGGCCTCTCACAGAAGAGCAGGGTCTCCCCCCCCCCCCCACTGGCGTTGTCATCAATGAATTTGCTCTGAAAAATCAACCCCCCACCCCTCCCCAGTGCTGGGTAGAGCCGCCCCTTCTGTGATCTGACCTCCAGGATTTTATTGGATGAATGCTGAGGAAGGGGGAGTGTCCATCCTTCCAGCTATGCAACCTCTGCCTTACCCGTTACGGTCCTCTCTGCATTTCTCGGGAACCACTGTATCCCGATTCCAGATGTTGTTGCGGAGGGCGTGCGGCAGAGGCAGCGCCTGAGTGGAGCGGGCAGGATTTGCTTGAAGAAGTGGCGCAGCTGAAGGAAAACCGCCTCAGACTTGAAACAGGAGAAAGGTATGGGGGTTCAGGAGGTATGTTTGGGGGGGGTGGGTGGGAATGTCATTAGCCACGGCAGCTTTTCAGACCTGCAGCAGGGATCGGGGATATCCCCGTCTCCATCCAGACGGGCCGTGCTCCCTGCAGCCAGCAGATGTCCCCGCCGAGTCAGCAGCCCTCCGATATACTTACAGAATGGACCATAAATTCATCCTATTTGCTGGCTGTTTTTATTCTGCCACAAGGATGGAATATTTAACGAGGAACCATTAGTGCCTGGCACTAAGAGCAATGGGGTTATAATGAAGGGGGGGGGTATTTGGTAATTAAAGTGGTGGGTTTTAGAGAAGCCAGCATGCCTGTGTTCGCATTTCTGCATACTGACAGAAAGAGTACCTGCCTCTGTATATTACTGAGCATGCTGCTAGGCATGACGTACTGGGTTACGGATTGGTCCCATGGGGTCCTCTGGGGTGGGTGGCATTGATCTTCTTCATTCTTATGACGAGAGGGGGGGCTTGGGAATACACATATACGCTTGCATAAGGATTTCCGAAAGGCGCATGACCGAGCGTCAACAGGAAAATGTTTCTCATCATTTCTCTGCCATGAAATCTATTAGGGCCAGATTGTTTTGTGTCTGTGAGGCTTGGATGTGGACTTTCATCCACTTACTGTCTTAATTGGATTACGCTGTGGGTTTGTCTGAATGGTGGGCAGGAAGAAGCTGTTTTTCGTTGCTGTCCCTGAACTCTTCTCACCGGCCGATGGAAAGAGAGACCAGTTTTGGTGTTACGCAGGTATTTAAGGGCCCTGTTAGCTGCTTTGGGAAGTGGGAAGCGATTCCTGCACAAGGCTCGTGCTGCACAGGGCTCTAGGATCGTGCCACCTGTGTCGTCCGCTTTAATTGCCGGCCACAGCCTGGCCCCATGAGACCAACCCACTTCACAGGTGGCCGTGGAACATTCCTGAAAACCTCTGAGAGCCTGGTGTCCTTGGGCCATGGGGCGGAGCACCATATGGAGCCAGGCAGCCAGCACCAGTCACTCTCCCCAAGAACAAGGAAAGACACCAGTTTACGGCACCGTAGACTCTTAATGATCAATCAAGCCATGGCACAAAAGAGCTGAAGAAGGGGTAAAGTGTTTCTTGATCCGGGTTCGATCCTGGTTCTGTGCTTCCGTGCTGGGGTACAAAGTTCTGAGGTACGTTGGGCTGGAGGAGTTGCCCTTATCTCAGCTGGCAGGGAGCCCAGATGGTCCAGATGGTTTGCATTCCCAAAGCGTGGCCCCCACAACAGGCGGAATCCCCCCCCAAGCTCTGAGAGCCAGCAACTCCCACGCCGATGGATTCGGCTGGGATCTTGCATCGTTTCATCTTGGGAGGGTATCAGCACCTCCGTGGCGTCTCCTGTTATCCCCTGACGGGCTTTGGCTGGGATCTGGGTGCTTTCATGGAGTGTTACAGCGATCTCCCACACCGAGTCGGCCTCCTTCCCCAATCCTGGCCGCCAGACTTGCTTTCTCGGTGCCTGGAAGGAGCTTGGATTCGCTCACGGGAGTTTTACTTACACAAAAATGTTCTGGGGGCTGAAGGAAAAATTATTGGTTCACAGAGATAACCAAACAGATTGTAGAAGAGATCTTGTCAGATGTCTCTCTAAGCCAATCATTTTTCCTTCTGCCCTCAGAACCTTTTTGTGTAACTAAAACTCTGATGAGCATTGTATTCATAGGTGGTAAACATGTGGAGCGTTATGGGTTATTATGGGTTGGGTTTGATTTAGTTTCATTCACGATCTTCTTTATCGTCCTGATGAGATTTCATCACTGTCTTGGGGGTAAAACAAATTCCTCATATGCAAAATGATGCCGTCCTCTCTCTCTCTTTTTCACTCTTTTCAGTTTGCCTTTCTCTCTTTTTTTCAGCCACAGTTAAAGTGTCATATTTTCCTGTCGTGAAGCTGTATCCTTCAGCACATCTGCTAAAGGCATAATGGACCTGGCCGCCGGCTCGCGTGGTCTTTGGCGGAGCTTCGCGGCGCGGCAGGGAGGGCGCCAACGCGGAGGCACTTTGCTCCACCACCCGCGACAGGCACAACCATAATGGCGTCGAGTGGGTTCGCCGTGCCGAGCTGGGGAGTCGGGGATTACATTAATGCTGACGTGAGCCTCAGTGTGGCTGGGGGAGTGGGGGGGGGTTTGGAACCTTTGGTGCTGCCAGGTCGCGGTGGGGGACGGATGAGGGACTCCCGTGCTTTCCGCTCCTGCAGGAGGATGTTTTGTAGTGTATTGGGTGGGGGAACAATAGATTAGATCCTTTGCGTGATCGCTCAGTGTGAGCTTGCCATTTTAATTTGTTTTTCATATTAGCCTGTGGAAAAGAACCGGACTTTTCTGTCACAGGGAGAGAGAAGGAGAGAGAATTTAAATGAGTTGCTGGAGGAAAGCTTCTTGTGTTAACCTTTTTAACCTCATTTGCATAACTAATAAGGCTGCAACTTAATTAGCTTTAAGTGGCACCTAACTTCTGCTGGGGTCGAATAGCACTTCTCATTTGTAGTCACTACCTATACAACTATTTCATGAACTAGTAGGCTATTGGTGACACGATACTAAATATTTTTTAAGGACATTGGGTTTTTAACAAACAAAAAATGAATGTTTCCATGCAATATAGTTAGACTGCTTCCATTTCACTTTGATGTATAGGTGTCTATGATGTTTTGACATCACAGGGGTCTATTAGTTTGTATTAGCATGTGCTGTGTAAGTGTGAGAGAATATTGCAACAACCTCTGAGGAAAACAAACATTTGTAATCGATACCTTAATGGTAACTTTTGAATGTCGATAGTGTCGAGGCATCGATCTGACGTCCCTATCTTTGGCTGCAGTGTACAGAGCTGAAGTCTGTGTCTGATGTGAATGATGTGTGCTTCTGGAAGTCTGATGCAGAGCTCACCGTATTTACAGGGTGTCAGAGAGGAAAGCTTAAATACTGCGTCAGATCAGCAAATTGTGCAAAGACAGAGAGGTGTACTTGGGGCGAGAGCGGGGGTGTGTCCGGGGCGGCGGTCCTCGTTAATTTTTCTGCTCCTGAGACTTTCTCAACATTACAGAGGAGTCAGGAAACACCCAGTGAGGATTTTTTTTTGTGGGGAGGCATTCAGTGTATTACAAAGATTAAAGTAGTTAAACTATTATTGTTTGTTGCTTGTAAGCGCACCCATTTCTGTATTTAGATTTATGTTTGAATCACCAAATAAGGCCAGATGGATGGTGTTAGACAGCATCATAGGTGTTTTGCTCCTGGACGCTGTGGAAAATTGGGTCGTCTTCTGTTTCGACTCGGAGCAGAATCATCAACTGGACCCAGCACCGAGCCGGGAGTAACGGGCAGGGCTGCACCAGCCTGCAGCATGAACTGAATGGAAGAGTATTAATGCTGATGGAGTATTAAGCTTTATATACGGGAGGGGATTAGAAAAACATTACTTTCATTAAATTAGTAAACAGCAAGTCACCATGCAAAATAAACGGGAACAGAGCTGTATAAATGGCCGCACATTTCAGGATTTCATCAGGCATCTCATTGGCAAAGTGGAAAGGAAGCACATTTGTTTAATTAACGTTAAACCATCTTTATTGCCAAACACAAATGGACCGTGTCAGCTTTCATACTGGACACAAGAGTAAATAAAACTAATTAATGTTAATTTGTATTGGCAGCTTATTTAAGAGACAGAAACAACATTATACACATATTCAAACAAAAGTATTTCAAATTTCAGCTTGGATCGTATTCATATCATGGAACACACTTTGTTCTTTACTTATATGTGAATAGAGCAGTACACAGTCCAATTGGAAAGCTTACATTTTGCTTAATTACCTGTCATGTTGATGGAGTGAATCTTGCATTATGTGTGAGGAATAAACAGCATCTGGGCACTAATGCTAGATTTCTTTTTCTGTTGCTTTTCTACAGAAATAAAATGATATAGATTGTGTTTTAGGGAGGTTTTGAGCTAAAGCCTCCCTGTGCATTTTTGGTGCCTCCCTCCTTTAAATATCCTGTACAGATGTCAGTTGGTTGCAGAATCATTGTAAGTTTGTTCCTAGTGAGTCTATGAAGCCCTTCCTTCAGGATGGGGCCCTCCCTCATCTTAAATCCACAGCTTTATCCGGCCCTGGGCTTCCAGAAGGACGCGATCGGTTCCTGCGGTGGAGTGGATTGCAGCCTTGGTCCTGAGCCAGCCCAGGGTGAGAGGAAGTGAGGATAGGGCCTGTGTGCTTCATCGATTGTTGGTGACCTTGCCAGAAACGATAATGCATGTTCCCCTAGGCCAGGTACATAAAACCAGCCCCCTCCCCTCTGCATCAGTTTGAGCGTGTGAGATTCTCTGGCACGACAATACAAGGCCTCCTGTTCATTTGAAATCCAACCGTCTCCTTGTGCCTGCATGTGAAGATGAATCAGTGACCCACTTCATGTTAATATAGGTCATGTTCCATCAGCTGACCCAGTATCCTCTGCCTCTGGACAGTGCATATATTAGTTCCTGGTCCTTTCACGAAGATGGGTGGCGCTGTGGAGGGCTACACTGAGATATAGTGATGTAATTCTGCATCAGTCATTGGAGGCAGACCTCCTGGGGCGAGGGCCCCTATAAGGCCCAGCTGAAAACTGATTGGCCCCCAGAGACCCTCCTCCCCTGTCACTTACAGATTCAAATCATATCATTGGTTGGTCAGTCCTATGTCCCCCTCTTGTGCCTCCAATGTTAAAAAAAACCCTAGAATTACCCCTGTCAGTAGTGGTGGATTTCAGGAACGGGCAGCAGGAACTTCACTGCAGAGGCTGTTTTCCAGGTTCTGTGTTACCTTTTATTGACATTACATCGGGGGGGTGTGCTACAGAGGATGGGTGCATTTTTTCAGTACAAATTATTTGTAAACACAAGGGGGTGATCTTGTTTAAGGCCCCACTGAAGGCAAAACCCCATGTGATCACTGGGTCTTTGGAGCGGAGTCAGGCAATGTTCTAGATAAGGCCATGCCTCCTGTGGTTCTCATTCCGGCTGACTGCCGCGCCGGAGGGGGGGGGGGGGGGGGG
>JAABNX020000038.1:17429678-17443760 GCA_015163995.2 Mormyrus lacerda
GTTCTCCCCAAGCGAGCTTGATGGGCCGAATGGCCTCCTCTCGTTTGTATATTTCTTATGTTCTTATGTTCTTAAACTTTTTCAGGTGTGCTCCGCATTTACAGTACTTTGCACCATTTTAATAAGATGGAAGGTTTATGTTGGTGGCTCATTGAGCTGCACAAGTGTTATGGGTTCAAATCCCACCTCTGCTCTGGGTGTTTGATTTGCATGTTTTCCCCATGTTGCACGGATTTCCCTTGACCTGTCCTGTTTCCATAGTGTGTGTGTGTGCTCTGTGATCGACTGGCATCCCGCCCATGACCCTGAGCTGGATAACCAGTTGAAAAATGAATAGATTGGTTCCATAATTGAGACAGCAGACAAGGCTTGTATGCAGTAATAACCTAGAGCAAAATTATCAGATAACACTGCTTTTTTCTGTGCCGATGTTACCGAGAGAATTGGGGCAGCAACTTGCCCCTGGGCGTCTCCCCCACTTTGAAGCAGGTGCTCCGGGCCACTGCTGGGCCTTAACCCACTACCAGCTGTCCCAGTCTGGCAAGAATGTGATGCCGTGCCGGTTTGTGCAGGGAGTGGGTGTAGCTTGAGAGCGCTGGATGGCAGGGTGGGGAGTCTTTGGCCTGCATCACTTGCCAACTTCATACCCAGCCCATGCCGTCTGCACGTGTCTCTGTAGTACCCAACAAATGTTGATGCACACACACATGTACGTGCCTGATTCCAGACATTGTATGATTTCCATAGCAACCAGGTCATAGTGTTTCCTGGTAGAAGAATGTACACTGATTTACTCTTCAGTTTTCTTTATTCCAGGAAAGGATCCTTTCAAAAGGGATTTTAAAATGTAACAGATTGACACTGGGGGGTGGGAAGTCCACACTGCAGCTGTGAGGGGTTTTTGCATAATAGCACATGTTCCATTGATTGACTTTGTACAAATAAATGGTCCCAAATATCGACGCAAGCTGTGTAATTCACTCAAAGGCCATAACGTTTCCTTATGAACTTAAGTGTCCTTTATATGATTTTGTCATATAAACAACAGGTTTAATATGGATTATCTTTCTTTACTTGAGTTGGATTGGAGTGGAGGGGTCAGGAAAGAGGGCGATTGTGTCTGTACCAGACAAAGTATCTGAAAGGTAAACAGAATGAAAAAACTGCTTTTGCCCTGATTCCTCTTCACAACGCCGGCCAACCAGGACGATCGGGCCTTTTTGCCTTCCAGTGCACCCAGATGATCGTCAGTTTTATTCAACTTGAAAAGTGGCGAGTCTAAGATGCCCCCCTATATGGAAGTGGGTGAGATATCTAGACTGCAAAGAGCAGCCAGACTGACAGCAGCCGGCATCTGATCTCTCCTGTGCTGCACGCTAATCGGCGTATCTCCCGCTAAATGCTAGGGAAGCTGCTTATTTGCACTGAAGGGCTCTCCTTCCCTCGCCTGCGATATGGATCCCGCTTGAAAAGGGCTCCTGTTAATTACGTGTAGCGATTGACTCATTTTCGGCGTTGTCGGGTTAGTATCCTGTATCTGAAGGCTGCTGGAAGCTACGGTTGATTGCTGCTGTCTTCCTGCTTATGTCGCGCAGTGAGGGCTGAATAGTCCGTCTCCATAACGACGCGAACCGCTGCCGCCTGCCAGCTGCCTTGTACCGCCGCTGCATGTGTGTGGAGATCATTCACCAGTGCCACCCCAGGTGTGTGCTGTCAAACTGCAAGCGCGGAGATTAAGAGATTATCCTGCAGGCCGGGGGCAGAGCGGGTCTGGGTGACACTCAGGTGGCGCTCGCACACTTTATTTAGTCTGTCACCCATTGCTTATTGCTACACCCGGGTAGCTACTGACAGAGGCAGCTATGTGACCTTGGCAGGTGTAAGAGGCCACACCCCCAACAATTAGGCCACACCCTAATAATTAGGACATGACTATATACAACTGGCTTTTTCACCAGGTTCATACAAAGTTGGCTGCAGCTAACTGTTTATATTTTGTTAGTGTGTTGGTGTGATTTTTACACCTGAAATGCTCTAGAGAAATATCGGACAGTTTGCTTAGCTAAATATGTCGTATTGCTTTGGGTGAAAAGGTCAGCTATTCCTGCTGCAGGGTTTTGATTCATAAGTATAATTTGGAGGCCAGAAATCCGATGTGTCCAGGCTGAAGCAAGTCTCAATTCAGCCTGACTCTGACAGTGAACCACGTCCCTCTGTCCCCATTTTCTGGAAGTTTCCTTTCAGCAAAACACTTTTCTCCAGTGTCTTTAATGTTGCTTTTTATCTTGTTATTCCTCAGGGTGTCTGTTAGGGTCGCTTGTGATCAAATCCTCTGTCTCTGATCACTCCTCCATCTATTATTACAAGTCCCCTTTCCTCTCCTCTCTTAAAGAGCTGTTAAAGCATGTTTTTACGCGTCTGGTTTACTTATTCAGCAGCCCCAGTACTCCTCCCTCCCCCTTCAGGGGGTTCCGGTATTAGAAGGGTTCTCTATTGGTCCAGACCGGTGCTGTGTCCTCTGATCAGCATGTCGCATGTTGCATCAGTAGGCCCAGCATGAAAACGTTCAGTGTGGGCCGCACGTGGATCGACACAAAACGCAACAGATGCAGTGAGCGGTTTCCGGGGAACAGGAGCGGAGGCAGCCTTTTCCCTGCACAGGTGTTAGCAATCGTTTATAAGCCTCCGTTGGAGGATCACGTTTCCCGGGGCTCGATTTCACACTCGGAATACTTCTGAAGTTGGACTAATATGAATAAAAAAGCATAATAAACAAAGTTGACACTAGCTGTGACTTAAATCTTCTGCCTTTCCAGAAGTTTCCTTGACAGAGGAGGACATCAATGATGCAGATCACAGCAGTATTTCTTAATTTAACCGCCATTCGAGCCGTACTTGTTTTAAACTTTAAATACCAATGTTTGCGCGCTGCTGATTTTTAATGTGTGCTTGGTCTTCATTTTTAAAACTGCAAGCACCAGTTCCTACGGATAAAATCATTCCCATGTCTCCATGGGCCTATACTGCAGACTTCAAACCATTAGCCGTCAAATTACCGGAGACTCAGCATTGCCGTTAGGAGCGGAACGTGACGTGGGTTGTGTGGAGACGGCTGAGCAATTTTATCGTCTTTTGATGGCGCTCATGCAGGAAAGGTGAAAAAAGAGAAATAAAAATGTATAAGTGAGGAAAGCCGTACTCCTGTGTCGCCAGGACCTGTCAGCATTATTCCTGCATAGTAATCCAGGCATCCTCAGTAGCTACAGCAGGTTTACGCAGCATGACAATATCTCAAATAATACGGAGAAGAATAGCCGCGCTGCGTTTTCTGACAGTTGTGTGTTGTGATTTCCTGTGGCCTTCCGTTGTACTTGGAGACGACATTGTGTTGTTTTTAAAAGTGCCCAGTACAGTAGCGATAGGCCTGTTGGTGCTGTTAGCTTCCTAATTCTGCGTGGTTCAGCTAATTTGCTAATTTCAAGCGGGGTATGTGGCGTCACAGCTCTGCCAAGAAAAACACGACAAAGCCCTGGGTCAGTGTGGCCCATAACCTGGTCATTACCGGCTGTGTTCTGCCACTTGCTTAGTATGCGAGCTTAGTGGGTAACCTGCTCCTCCCCGACATGCTGTTTCATGGGTCTCAACAGTGCCGGTCAATCCATCAGGCAACAAAGAAGGCCGCCCAGGGTGCCATCTTCTGAGAGGGAGGGCGCTGACCTAGCAAGCCGATTTGGCTGGGGAGGGAGGGCGCCACAGGGGGATCTTAAGGCTGAGTGGCTCAGCAAGCAAAGTCTCAGAAGATCACCGATTTCAGCTCTGGCCTTGGCAGAACAGTCACATGTTCTTTACCCCTTAACCCCCAACTCAGGGGCAGCTGACCCTGTGCTGTGACCCCCAAGCTGTGGAGAGCAACATGGGTTTGGCAAAGACAAGCATTCCAGTTTACCTGTACTTGGGCAAATAAAGCATATTTGTTTATTTAGAAGTGCCATAAGCAGCTTTGTTTTAACCGTGGTCATGGTGTTTCATTGCTGTTCAATACAGATATTTATGTGACACTACTGTAGAATCAGTACTGCGCTTGTTATCCCTGTCAGGGTATTGCCAAGGGGAGCACTCTTAGCATACTTTGGGTTAAATTTTACTCGGGTGGGGAATCCTGACTGAGCCAGACGAGGCCTGAGGAAGAGTGTGAGGCAGCGACCCCCCAAAAACGTGGATGTGGTTTCCCTCCGGAAAGAAACAGCAGAGACTACGGCCCGCGAAAATGCCCATGGGGCTGAGTTCGGGAGGCAGCGACCCATGGGAAGCTGCTTACTTTCAGAGTAGGAGGTTAGATGTTTATAATTTAGCTCTAACTAGAGTCAAGTGGTGTAGAACGTGCAGTCAGGGATTCCAGCAGGAGGCTCTGCCATTGGACAGTCAGGTGTACCTGCCTCACACTCAGACTAAATAGTTTTATTTTTTAGATCTTTCCCCACATGGAAGTACTCACTCCGACCAACAGCATGTACAGTCTGTCTCTCAGGCTTTAACAACAGCACTTAAAAAAACAAATTCTTTCTTTTCCCACAATACAATGCGAAGAGTTATTTCCTTTGCCACTGCATAATGAGACGGCTTTTCAATAACGCAGTTTTTACTTTTACTGCAGTTTAATTGCACTACAATTATCTTCTTTGTGATCTCTGTGCAACAGCTTAATGGAACTGGAAATCCAAATACAACTGTGAGCAGTAAAGAGACTTAATGAGCCAACATAAACTCCACCCGAAGTGTTTGTGTTCCAGGCAGATAAGAGGCGGACTGTTAAAAGATACCGTTTAAGTCCCCATTTAATAATTCACTCAATATTTGCAGCAATAATTGCGCTGCTGAGTGGTGAGTGTTTACCGGTGTTCCAGAGAAAGCTGTGGAGAGTGACTATTTTCCTCGGACTTACGTATCTCCCAAGACCAGTAACCAGCTCCGAATTCTATAAGGAGGAAAGGGGGGATTTTCGCTGAATTCCCGAGTCCAAACATGAGAGAGATTAGAGCTGTAATTCTCATTGCATAAGATGGATCTCTGCTGTAGTTACAAGGTTGTCTGTCACCTGACGGTCGGATCGAGCAGCTGGGGACCCTTATTCTCAGCTGCACGGTCAGCATTTGTGTGTGTGTGTGTGTTTTCCCGTTCAAGTTGGGGGAGAGTAAGGGGGGAAAGCCTGGGTAACGGAGCGGAGAAACTCTGCAGCTGCTGCAGCCAGCGCGTCCTGTGCACGGCAGCATTGCAGGGCGGCTCGGAGAAGAGGTTTGTGGCAGCCCTCGGGCATTTATTTCTTAGCGTCCTCGATTTTCTGCATGTGGCTGCGGGTCCCTGTCTGTGACAAGCGGAGCCGCTTGCATTAACGGAGCGGCAGCGCCGCTGCTGCAATGCAGGAGACAGCGGCATGCAGACGCTTAGCGAGTGGATGTCCCTCCCGGTTGGCTAATTAATTAATTACACCTTGCATCAGTGCGTTCGGCCGCGACACACAGGTAACGGTGTGCACACCTACAGAGGATAATGCTTTTAAGTCCGCGGGGTTTTACGCAAGTGGGCTGCAGTGAGAGTTGTTGCCAAGCAGAAAAGGGCTTTTTATGGGGTGGGGGGTAATTCCGCGCGTACTGTAAATGAAGCACCAGGATTAGGAATGTGCGTCTCAAGCGGGATGGATGGTGAACCCGGAGAAACCGCACCTCTCCGCTTATGACAACCACAAGATTTATCCATCTATGCTGTGATGTATTTATTGCAGATAATAATGTTTTGGTCGCTACCCGTGACACTGAAATAGTTTTCCGTTTCTTATGGATGAAATGAGTTTACTTGTTCCTTGATTATTGTTGTGTATCCCGTATAGCTCTTTAGGTTCAAGTCCCGTAAAATTCCTTATACCGTATATCCATACAGTACCGTGCTGCTGAACAAAACAGCGTATGCATTTGATATTAGCTGAATTATTTATACCCAGAAATCTCAGAGCGCTAATAAAAGCTGTTTTCGCTGTGTTTTCAGCCGTACAGTACGTGCCTGATAGGTACAGGTCTGTGTGCTGCTCCCGAAGATGGGGAATAGACCAAACCAGCCGACGCCGTACCCACGCCTGCCTGACAGACGCACCCTGTTTTTTACTCCTTAGTCATTATTGCACAGATGTAGCACACTGTCATCCTAACGGAATTAACCTATCTTCACTCATCTGGCAAATGCATGCCTATTACCAAACACGGTCATGAGATGGGCAGTTTAATGCGCTATGTGAGGGTTAATATTAAGCTTGAATAGAAATGTGATATAATAACATTATTATCATTACGTAATAATAATAAATATAGCATTTGATATGGCTATATGACTCCTTTCTCCGGATTTTGGACACAGACACGGTATATAGTGTGGGGTTTATGGTCTGCAGGCACTTTTATTTATTTTAAGTTATATGGGGGAACAGATACCGGAGTAGCGCCGGGGGATCAGTACGCCAGCCGCCTGTTTTTATCTGCTCCGGAGGATGAAGCGACCCTTATGTAACCGTATCTGGTGGGAAATAACCTGCCTGTATCGGTTCATTTTGCCAAACTGGCCGCCTATGGCTCATTCGATCAGGACACGGCGCGACAGAAACGGATTAAATCACCGCTGCTTTACATGCACTTTGTGCTCAGTCATTTTGGATTATTTAATTTTAGTCACCGAGAATCGAAGCGAGCGGTGACTTTAATTCGTAAATTTCTTCCTTCATGAAAAGCCCAATCATACATCCTTGGCTGGGCTGTGCAATCGGGATGTAAGCAGATACGCTGACTCGTCTGTTTTGAGAGAAATTAGTACTGGACCCGTAATGAATGCCATTTCTCATGCCTCAACTTAATTTGGTGTTTTAAGTTTTATTCGTCATATACACAAACACACATCGTTACATTTGCTGTTTCCACCTACTCTCTGAATTATGCCTAATTCGAAGAATAAAAATAAAACGAAGATGATGGCCTCAATAATGGCTAGCAAATAATGTGGCAGGTTACTATGATGAGGATGAGACACATTTACTCCTATCACCTAGTCCTTGTGCTGTTTCACCATCTTGCACCTGCCTGTCTCTGTCGCGCAGCTTGTTGACTTCTTGACTTTGCGTTTGATCCTTTAAAATCACCCAGCTGCTGTGATGAGGCCGACTGGGTGATCTTGTCATTTCACCCTTGAAGAAAAAAGAGCCACTTAAAAATTACTGGTGATTGTATAGTAGTCCTTTCATGGGTTTCAGCATTAGATTCATTTATAGAGGAAAAAAACGTTTTAACAGTTTAAAGTGTATTTATACATTCATTCATCCAGCACTTTTCATGTGGAAGAACTAGAGAGGAGCTTTGTAGATTCACTGTTTTACCTGTTGTATTACTGCCAGCTCTCTCCGTTATTTGGATGTCGTTTCATCAGCTGGAACTTTTTACCATTCTTCCTTACTTGGAATCCCTTTGAAGTCAGAGAAATACTGTGCAAAGCATCACCTACAGCAGTTCAGAAAGTTCTAGGGTGAAATCGAGCCTGGGAACCAAAGATATGTAGAGGCAGCCTTCTTCAGAGCCACACTGCCAGCCTTCAGGGTCTTGCTCAATGGACCATGACCACTCTGACAACCGTGGGATTTGAACCAGCAAACTTTCAATCAGGAGCATGGCATCCTGACCCGGGGAGTTACATACAGGTAGTTGCTGGTTCTGCCCATGTTTTGAGCTTCTTGAGTTTAATTGTCATTAATTAAATTTCAGCTTTTTCTATTGTATTGAGTGCTGTCATTAAAACAATGTGTTTATAGAGCCACACTGAACTGGGGAGCTCATCTGATACTCCTGTAGCTGCTGATTGGGGGTTTGGCTATTTCGTTTAGCTGAATAAAATCTTTGACTGCTTCTGCGAGTGCCCAATTCAAACCCCCCCCCCCCCCGCCCCGTTTATTTAAACAGGAGTCAGGTGTAAATGTGATCTGCTGACCACGTGTTAGCATGCAGCTGAGTGCTATCTCACAGCCTTTCACGTTACACACTTCTACTTATAGGTGCTCTCAGCGCATCACACTTCAGGTATACAGTGAGGACAGCCTCAGGACAGCCGCTTTCTGGTCCTGGAGAATATCCAAAGCCCCCCCAGTTCAAATAACAATGATTTCAGTTTCTGTTTTTCTCTGGGAAAGATTACCGTTAGGGGAGACCTTCCCGCCATTGGTCACATATAACCACCGGAGGCACTAAACGCTGGACACTGTTTTCTAAACCTTCTGTTCTCAGAAGCTCTAAATCAAAGCATGAGACTGATGCAGATGGTGTTTGACCTTGACAGTTCTCCATCCAGGTTCCCCCCCTCAACCACACATGGATTTCAGAGCATAGAATTTAAGGGGGCAACCAACAACTCCTCAGATATGAACTTTATCTAAATGATGAAGTCTCTTCCTGTTTTTTTCTTTATTTTTTTCTTTTTAATCTCAGTTCTCAACACTACTTCAGTGTTGTCCTACGAAAAACAAAATCTGGTTGAAATTACTGGATATTGCTTTCATACCTCCATGCAGGCTGTGCTGTGCTCTTCTGAGGTTTCTTGGCACGGACGCGTTTTTAACATTGGCTCTAACTTTTAGTGAGAAACATGGAAAACAGATAGATGCAGAATATAAAGTTTATATTTAGGCTTTCTTTAAGTCCTCTTATTTTATTTCATGAGTATTTAGGTAAATGGGTGAATACTATGGGGGGAGGGGGATGAGGGGAAGTTGCAAAGACCCCAATAACTGGGCAATACAACCCCCCCAATAATCACGTCTCCCCCTAAATGGGCGGACACCTCAACCCTCCCAATGTTCAAACTAAAGTTTTTGTAGGTAGTTATAGCAGAAACAAAAACCATCGTAGTGAATTTTGAATGTTTCCTGGTTTGATAATACTTGCCTTGTGAAGACCATCCCAAACTAATAGCTTTCACAGTTGGCATTTGTAACTGGAACAGATGAGTAACACTGGAACGGAACATTTTACGCGCTGCTCAACGTGAATGTAGTTCATTTAGAGAAGCTTTCACGACCACAAATGTCCGTGGTTGCTCTTTTCATTATGCTGCAATAGGTTAGATAGTTTTTGCTTGAGGTTTGGCTGGATTATTCTAGTGTTAATGCCTAATATGTAATATACTAAAATGTAAATAGGACAGCCTTGCAAAGTGGATTAAAGGTTGTGGTTGGCAGATTCTAAAATACATGTTATGTTCAGTAGTGGAGGGTGCCATGGTGACTCAGTGCATACGATGGATGGATGTATCGCAGTGTTGAAATTGCCAGCGTGATGAATCCATATTTAGTACATATTTTGTCATAAGCATATTTTGTTTACTTGTAATGATTTTTGTTTCAGATCACGAATACTAATCACAACTAATTAAAATGATGGACAAAAAAAATGGTAAGTTTTGTTTTTTAAATTCCATTAAAATATGTCTGTTTTTTGCCTGTTTAATATGATTTTAATCTGTTTTGTCTGATTGCTCGCTAAAAATGCCTCTGCTATCGTAAGAATTTCCCAGTCAGCACAAAAGTTGCCGATTCAAGTTTGGTTTAAAAGCAGGAATATTATGCGCGACATTAAAGCAGGTGACTTGCATGTTTCAGCAAACGGCTTTTCTTCGAAAGCCCCTGAGAGCGGGGGCCAGCGAAAGCAGCTGCCCTACTACGTGGAAACGCCCTATGGGTTTCACCTCGACCTGGACTTCCTGAAGTATGTGGATGACATTGAGAAAGGAAACACCATCAAGAGGGTCCACATCCAGCGGAGAAGCAAGGGCCCCAAATTCAGCACTCTGCCTCGGAATTTCAGCCTCCCGGGCCACACAGCACGAAGCGCGCCCAGGGACACCTGGGCGTCAACCTGCACCCTCGGACACAAAACGAAGGCACGCGTCATGGAGGTCGAGAAGATCTATGAGTTTCGGCCATGTGAGGGCAGGTCTCCCAGTTACCCCAGGGCATCTGGAGTCAGCTACAGACCAGATAAAGCTGTGGAGGAGGCCACTATCAGAGCTTTCGACGAGCAGCCCTTGGGCTTACATATCAGGCCACATCTACTCAGGGCATCCAGTATGCCAGTGACTGTCATGAGGAAGAGCTCAGAGTCTTTGGAGGTTCTTGGACCTGAAGCTACTGGGGAGTCGTGCAGGGAGAATGGCTCCTCTGAGAATATCTCTAGGTCATCGGATGTGGGGACCAGGAGGAGCGGCGTGCTTGGGGAACACACAGGGCTGCACCAACAGTTTGCCACGGCCCTGCAGAGGGTCCGCGAGCTGGAGGAGCAAGTCAAAACTATCCCAAAACTCAAAGCCCAGATCTTACTGCTGCAGCAGGAGAAAGAGCAGCTCCTCCGGCGGCTTAACTCCCAGCCTGTGGTCAACAAGGCAGAGTGTCTGCCATGTGAGCCCCGGGAGAGTGCAGCTCGACAGCATCATTTGGAGTATGCAAGCGTTTCCGGCACCGTTACTGCAGAACTAAGAGTTGAGCAGCCTCTCATTGTCCCTGATGATGATAACCAGATTTATAAGCTGGAATCAGAAGTCACAGAGAGGTTCGTGGAGCCAAAGTTAGGCACACAAGAAAAAACAGCTTCCATTACAGACCAACTTTTGGTACAGGTAACAGTGACAGAGGTAACAGAAGTAGCAAAAAATGATGGCAGCAGAGTGGAATGTTCTTTGGAACAGGAAGCAGTAGTACCAGAATTGGCAATGGAGACGCAGGAAATGGTGTCAAATGATCTTCTTTCCCAGGAGGAACAGTTAGAGAACCCTTTGGCAGCGACACCAGACAAGAACATGGAAGCTGTAGGAAGTACTTCTACAAATGAAGTAACAGTGGGAAGTCCTTCATCTCATAAAGAAGCAGAACAAGTGGAGACTATGCAGAGAAGTCCCTCAATACAAGAGGCAACCCATTTAAGGCTACTCATGGAGAGTCTTTCTACAAAGGAACCACCAGGACATGAGGAAGCACTGAGAACAGCCCAGCCAGAACAAACAGCATCAGAAACCCATGTTGTTTTTAGTGAGGACCCCACATACCAGCAAGCAGGTGAAGACTCTGAGAGTCTTATCATTCAAGCTCTTCAGGCAAAGCTGGCAGCCCTTGAAGAGCAGCTGTGTGACATCAGAATCGAGCTAGAAAATACGAACGCTTTGCTAAGCGAAAAAATCGAGGAGAATAAGCTGAAGGAGGAGAAGATCAAGCAGCTAATGGAGAAGTTAAAAGTCTATTCTGAGGAAGACATGGAGGATACTGACGAGAGTGACCAAAAAACTGATGATTTGGTAGAGACGGCACCATCCTTCTCTGCTGGTTCACTTTCTGATTTGTCTGTGCATAAAAATGCAGAAGAACTAACACTGACTTATGAAGGAGCTTCAACCGATGAGACAATGATATCATCCAACACTAGTGGACAACTAAAAAACCTGGCAAGCTCGAGCACCCAAACAGATGCTATAGAGGTACAAGACAGAGAGGTTTCAGTAAGTGTTTTAACAACTGAGAAGTATGTGGAAGCTGGAGTGACTGTATGCGACCAAGCTGTGGAAACGGATCCCCAGGAGGAACCTCGCCACACAGCTCAAGAGGAAACTTTGAAGGCTGAGGAGTCGAATGTCTTAGTGGAATCCATGGACCAAGAAGGTGCTTCCTCTGATCTTCTGGAGGAAGCTGGCTGCTTGGTGGAGCTGAAGCAGCCTTGCCAGTTGGACCCAGGACATCAGCGCTATGAGCAGGATGGAGAGGACATGCCGGCCACAAACGCAGCCATCGGCCAGTACGTGACGAGGATCCAGGGCCTGCTGACTGAACAGTGGGCGTGCCTGAGCGGCGGGCACCCTGAGATCGCCAGCACCCTCAAGCAGCCAGCCTCCAAGATCAGCTCCATCCAGACTCAGCTCGTCAACTCCCTGAATGCTCTGTCGACCTTTTATTCTTCACCGGGGCAGAAAGGGGCCACCACTCAACAAGCAGGTAATTCCCAATGTATAAAAAGAAACAGATATCTGTCACTGACGTGCAGAGGACATTGAATTTAATTGAATTGAAATGAATTAAACTGAATTGAATTGAAGCAAAACTTTATTTGCAATTTGCCCTGGTACGAGTACATTGGAATTCTTGCACGGTTCACTCAGTCAGAACCATAAGACTATATAAAGATGCGTTCAGGTCTTACTGTAAAATTAAATAAACAGCTAAGGTGCTTGAGCGTCAGAGGTAGCAGGGGGAGGTGGGGGTGATTCTACAGAGTTTATGCAGAATCCAGCTCATAGTAATTTTCATACCACTTTGTTGCCCAAAAATGTACTCAGCAGATCCAGCGGTTTTTCTCCTGAGCTCTGCTGGACTTGGAAATGTACCAAGTCTAAAAAGTCTGTTGATTACAATCAAAAGATTAACAGCATGTCGCTGAGTGAAACAAGTGACATTGCTGGAAGGCGTCCAGGTAGAGAGCGGGTAAGCTTCATTCCCCAGGGTGCTCTGGCTCACATTCTACCATTATCACTGTTATACCAAAGGCGTATTTAAAATTCAGAGGGATGTAACAGAGCCCTGGGACAGCAGAATGCTACACTGTAGCTGTCAGCTGAATGCAGGAAGACCTCTCGCAGATCTGTAAAGGTGGACTGAATTACAGCACGCCACACCACTCTTAAGTGCTTTGCCCTGAAATATTTTACTTGGTATGTAGAATGCCACGGATTTATTATTGATTCATTCATCTTTCCTCCTAATTAGGCGCATACTTAATTGTATGTCATAAACAATACATGGTTTAAGTCTCAATATAGTTTGATTAATTGCCGCAGTTCTTCTGTAGTGATTGTTGAAGGCATCATTCTTTCTGGAATGTACCGAGTCAGCCCCTGCGGGACGATCCCAAAGCCAGCTTCAGGGCTGTTTTCTTCCCCCTAAACAATTTGATGAACACAGTCCTGCCGTAATTAAATCCAGACACTCCGAAATCTGCAAGGGGCAGGCAAAGAGCAGCGGGACATGTCTGACTGAGCAGGCAGAAGCTGCCGCTTTAAGCCACTGGTCCCGGCGAGTGCTGTGACAAACAGAAACACGTCACTCAGTCACTCAGTCATCACTCAGCCATTGTCAGCCATGACACCGATGATGGGCAGTGAAGAGCTTCTGAAAAACCATTACAGAGTGACACCTATATAATTTTGTTTTTTAGAAGATGTTGTCAGTGATAGAATATTACATGTTGTCATGACCCCTAACACATTTAATTTCAGAGAATTCAGATATATGGATTTGGTTTCCCTTCTTGCGTCTTCGCTGACTTCATTTCTACCCCGATTTCGTATAAAATGAATGTGTTCGGCATAATTTGGGGGCAGCATTCAAACGGCACTCGGCATTTAGTGAACCGGAGCTATTTGTGCAGCTATTTGTGATTTGTTCATTTTTTCAATTTGTATACCTAATTATGTAAAGCTGTGTAATCTGATGGAGTGAGGAAGTCGTGGAGCTGCGTTCACCGTTCACTCAGAAAGAAGGGGGTTTTTTAAATGGTTTTTCTTTAAGTAGATGCGTATGAAGTGACTTTTGATAAATTCCTACATAACGAGGCCAGACAGGTTTGTCAGGAAGCTAATAGATAGCAAAACCACTGAACCCGGCTAAGACACCAAACAGCAAGCCACCATGTGACCCAAACGTTTTTTTTGAGAAGCTGCTGTTTCACAACGCAGCCTTCTGGGGAAACACCAGTATGGCAGCTGGCCAGTCCAGCCTGGGGTTGGTTCCGGTTTGACAGGTACCCCCCCCCCCCCCCGTTTTGTCCTCTCTTCAGGCCTGAAGTCCATCATGAAGAAGAACGATGACGGCAGCCGGCCGGGAAATGGCAGCAGCGGCAAGAAGAACCTCAAATTTGTCGGCGTGAATGGGGGGTATGCTTGGTTGTCCGTTCGGGGGGGGGGGGGGGGGGGGGGGGGGGGGGGGGGGGGGGGGGGGGGGGGGGGGGGGGGGGGGGGGGGGGGGGG
>JAABNX020000038.1:17471366-17499592 GCA_015163995.2 Mormyrus lacerda
CACCTTGAGCGGGGACAGGGTTTGTACAATTTCAATGAAAAAGACCTGGATTTCACTTGAGCGCTGAGTTCTTGCTGCGTGCTGATTGGTCAGTCTCCTTTAATCATGTAGGTGTCACTAATTTTAATGTGAAACAGCTGGATGAGTCTTTCAATCAAGGGAACAAACCAGGAAAGGCACAAGAAGAATTGAACTAATTAGCCAAACACAGCAGCCTTTCAGGTTTAAAGTAGTTTGTAAAACCTGAAGTAGCTCATAGTGTCCCCCCCTGACATGGAATAGGGGGTCACCCTAAACCTCTCTGATTTGCTGGGTTACCCTCCTCTCCATCAGAACGTTTCATTTGCCATGACAACAGCCTCTTTGTTCTGAGAGAGCCAGGTCCTTTTAATATCCATAATAAAACGAGAACTCAGTCAATGGGGGTTCTGTGATATTTAAACGGAAGCTGGAAATTTCAGAACAAACCAAACATGCCGATGCGATCTCATGTCCTGGGAAGGCCCACGTCAAGCATCCAGTCGGTTCTGTTCTTCACCCGCACCTCTCTGGCCAGATCTGACCGGATACGCACCAGGGCAATGAGGAAGAAATCAGACAGCACTTGGTTTGCGATGGGGGCTGACATGGGTGGGGGTGTGATTGTGCCCTATTCACCAAGCCCTCAGAGGCTTTGTCAGGCCAGGGCCTGAAAAGAAAGTAAGGTGAAGTTCCAGGCTGGAAGAGGCGGGATTTCTCACCCACAGCTTTGCACATCCTGGTGACGGGGTCCATCTGGTAGCCCTCGTAGCACTCGCACTTGTAGTCGCCTTTGTAGTTCACGCACACTTGGCTGCAGATCTCTGGATTCTCACATTCATTTATGTCTGTGGCGTGGGGGAGGAGTACGTCAGGAAAACGTCGGTGACCGAGGTGGCGGCGACGAGGGGCGGAGCTCGAGGTGGCGGCGTGTGAGGTGGCGACAGGGGGCGGAGCTCGAGGTGGTGGCGTGTGAAGCGGCGACAGGGGGCGGAGCTCGAGGTGGTGGCGACGGGGGGCGGAGCTCGAGGTGGTGGCGACGGGGGGCGGAGCTCGAGGTGGCGGCGACGGGAGGCGGAGCTCGAGGTGGCGGCGACGGGGGGCGGAGCTTGAGGTGGCGGCGTGTGAGGCGGCGACGGGGGGCGGAGCTCGAGGTGGCGGCGTGTGAGGCGGCGGCGGGGGGCGGAGCTCGAGGTGGTGGCGTGTGAGGCGGCGGCAGGGGGCGGAGCTTACCACCACATGTCCTCTTGTCCAGTAGCTGGTATCCGGGGGGACATTCGCACTCGTACCCGATCCGCCGGTCACGGCACAAGTGGGAGCATCCACCGTTATGGTCTGCACACTCGTTCTTGCCTGCGAGGGGGTGCCGGGGGGGGGGGGGTGAAATCAAGGCAGAATGACACATGATCCCAGGGCGGGGGGGTCACAACATGTACAGACACGAAGCCACCCAATTTATGTCTTATTACCACGCTGTGCCAACTAATTATAGGCGTGTGATAAGACCCCTCTGAAGGACATTAACATGACTGAATCTGAAATGCTTCATTTAAAATGCATGTCAGCATCTGTGACACGCTCATGTGCTCCAACGTTTAAAGCTGGGCACCTGTGTAACATTAAACCTTAAACCCCCAACCCCACCCCCCCAACAGAAGTCAGATCTGGGGCCAAACTTACAACAAACAGACAAATGAAATGAGAGCAGTGGCCACAGGACTGGACTGGCAGCCTAGTTAGTGTGATTAATCGCCTTAATGCTAATCTCAGAGCATGGCATGCAAATACCGCCAGACGGAGACGGCAATAAATAACCTTAATACACAGAAAAAGCGCAAGATCAAAGACTGTGAAGACCAGACATTTCTATTTCGGTCTCACTGAATAAATATTTGTCAAAACGGAGACAAACGATTGGAACTGATTTTCAAAAGCGATGATATTTTTAATAGAGCCACAGAGCAACTTTCCGCAAGACTTGTGGACTGTAGAATCGCTGTTATATGTCAGTGCTGGGGGGACCTTGAGCTATCAGGGACTGCCACAAAAAAGTCAAAGGGAACAGAAAAAAAAAGCCCAGACTGTGCTTCCGGACTCAGCTGCATGTACGCCCATCGACATGTTCACTAGGTTCAAAGCACTGATCCATTTGGACTAATTCTGGTCCTGGTTATATCAGGGATCAATCAAAGCCAAGGAGTGGAGGGGTGGACAGGCTGCACGGAGGCAGTAATTACAGGTTGTTTGTGATCGGAAGGTGGCTGGTTTAAGTCCTGGAGCCCCTGAACAAGGCCTTTAACCCCTAACGGCTCCAAGGTCTGTCTGACCCCGCCGTCACAAATGTGTGCTGCACTGGACAAAAGCATCCACTAAGTAAATAAATATAATTAGGCAATAGCGAACAGGCGTCTGCGCAGGAATGGATCACCTGCATCAGTGTTTAATCCTTATGCTGTACAGTGGCCACTTTTAAAGGGTCTCCACTCCCGCGTTAAATGGCGGAAGAGCTTCCATGAACGTCCTTCAATTTTAACGAAGAGCTGCTTTCCTCACGTCCCCGTTAACCCTGCCGTGCCGTAATGAAAGGACATGCGCACCTTCGGTTCTCCCATCGGTACCGTTCTGGACCTTCGATTGGCCTTGTCGGGTAAATAAAGAGTGGCCCTTTAACAAGCCGCTATGCGGAGCCCCCCCCCCGGGTATTCTGGGGCCCTTTCCTGGATCATGGGTTTCCAGGAGAGAGACTTACTGACCCTCCCCACCCAGCTGATGACATACGAGGTCAGTCCCCCCCACCCCCAGAATTTAAGTCCATCTAAAAGCACAAAGAAATGCCACTTAGAACACAAAGAAACACTTTTAATGAAACGTGTACAGCTGCTAAAGTCAGACAATGCTGATAGGGACAGGGTGATTCTTAGACCACTGTAACCTCCCTCAAATAAACATCACCGCTATCATCATTACTTACATGATTACTTGCATTAATATTATCATTGCTGCATCTGCATTTGTCCCATGACCGGTCTGCGCAGTCATGCTAGCGCAGCTAATGCTGCGAATACATTGTTAAACCTCGCAGCTTAGCTGCACATGCAGTCATGTATCCGCTCGCGCGATTTATTGCGCATTCCGCTCGAGCCAGTGACAGGCGTGCCCTTTCAAAGACCCAGCTTCTTAGAGCGCCATTCCGTAACGCTGATCGCTCGCAAAATGACTCGGATCTCTATGCAAATCCATTGTTGTCATCCCGCCATCATAAGCGTGACCCAGAAGCAGATGGATGAATGAAAGGATTACAGTAATAAAAAAATCCATCTATATGTACGTACTTATTCAATTCAGGTTACAGTGATTCAGAACCAGATACAGATCGTGCCTGTTGTACAGCATGTAATAACACACATTCACCCAGCGCAACACAGAAAGACAGAGAGGAGACCTCTGCTCATCTGAGCTGTTTGGCGCTGGGATGTCAGATTGGAAGTAATCAATCCCATATCTCACCCTACATACTAACCCCTTAATAAAACCCACTATACCATCCTTCTTGCATGTAATTTATTTAGAATTTGCTTTTAGCCACATTGGCATACATTTCTGAGAAAACAGGGAGAGACAGTCCTCAGGGCATCAGGGCAAATCACTCAGCCCACCACGGGATTCAAGCCGGCAACCATCTGATGGCAAGCATGGCATCCCATCCCGCTGAGTCACACACCTACCCCAACAGCACTGACATTCTTGAGTTGCCCTGTGATGGTCTGGCATCCCGTGCTGCGTGTCCCCTGCCTCATGCACTGTGTTTACTGGGATAAGCTCCAAACTCAACATGACCCTGTTCTGGATAAGAGGTCATGTACGATCTCTGTACCTCCAAGGAGATGGAAAGGCTTTTAAATTTTAATTTAATAAACTGGTGGCTCTGAGGCTACGGATCTGCACTAGCAACTGAAAGGTTGCTGGTTCAAATCCCATGAATGCCCAGAGTGATTCTACTCCATTGGGCCCTTGAGCAAGACCCTTAACCTGCAATTGCTTCATCTTGGGTATGATGTTAATCTATAAAGCAGGTCCTCTAACTTACAGGGAAAATCTTGGGGGTTGTTGGCAGGATTGACACTCCAGCCACTGGAAAAAAACTCACACTGGTCCATTCAGACTAGTGTGGTGCTGAGGTTTCACCCAACACATGGCTGAACTCAGGTTCTCATCCCTGAGGTGGTTTGTCGTGTGGTGGCTGCAGCAACGCACTGTATCCAGTGCGCGCTCCTCACGCACTGTATCCAGTGTGCGCTCCTTACCTAACACACTAATGTACCTAAATGTCTCGTGCTCTTGCCTACAAACTGGTAGTGGTGGTGGGGGGGCATCCTCCAATCTCCAATCATGTTGGCCAAGCTGAGTCTCCCCCCACAAACAAAGTGGACCCCCCGACACCCCAAATCAGTGTCTCTCACTTTACTCCCATCAAGTCAAGAGCACCAAGTACCTGGTAGAGGGGAGCTGGGAGCAACTAAAGTGTGGAGTGTCGGGGGGGGGGTCCCGGAGGACTGGGCTGAGAAACATGATCATAAATCCATCCTCAGGACGTGAAAGCAAAGCTCAGACGTAGGCGTTCGTTTTTACCGCACTCAAGAGGCTCGTCTGACCAGTCCTTGCAGTCCCTGTGGGAGTCACACACCCTGCTGCTGTCGACGCACTCGCCGTTCCTACACATGAACTTCAGAGGTCCTTCACACTTGGTCGCTAAGGAGTGCAGTGGGGGGCAAAATAAAATAGGTGTTTTATTACTTTGCCCAGAAAAGTCAGATTAAAAAAAAAAAATTCAATTCACTGAGGCCAAGTGGGACCTGGAACGGTGAGTTTAATTCGTTACTCGGCCTCCACACTTAATTGACAATTAAATAATGAGTCTGCCTGAGCCCACCCTCATTTGAATTATTAATTAACATGCACGGTCCAATGGCTTTAACTCTTAATGGTCGGCCTTGACTGGTCGCGGCCCAGACATCAGCTGATCTAGATGCAGTTACGAAGGCGGAGAGGGGAGATCTAAGCTCAAAATGAGACAAGAGAGAGGCGGAGCAGCGACCCACCGTTGACACATCCGACCTCGTCGCTGTAGTCGGAGCAGTCGTGCACCCGGTCGCACTGCTTGGTGCCGTGGACGCAGGATCCGTCGCCGCACTGGAACTCGTCCGGGCGGCACGTGGGCACAGCTGCAGCAGCAAGACAGCAAATGAGGAGGCAGCCGAAGGCGGGGTTACAGAAAGGGGCATGGCCTTTGGTTTACCATATATATATATATATATGTTCTCTTGCTGCGCCGTTAAATATTGACTTGGCACATTTTAAAAATCGATCTCCGCCCAGTTTGGAGGATTCCGCTTCCAGAACCGGCCCAAACGCGATTACAGGGCTCTCCGGAGACGGCGATGAAAAAGCAGATATCGCGATTTCATTCCACCTCTGGAAGGCAGCGTCGCACACACGATAAGCAACAGAAATAAATTATTACCCCCTCAAATCCATGCAAAATGATGGCGTGCCGCTGTCTGGGGAGGAAACGGAAAGCCCAGGTGATGAATGGCTTTCAAATGCCTCATTTCCGAGGGAGTGCCCGTTCGGCGCTACGCTCGATCCGTCGAAGAACTACAACACTTCACATAATTGCTTTACCCCTCATACATCTTGGTGTAAGATTTGCATTTAATAAGAAATCTAGAAGTATTTCAGCACGCGCTCTAGCCGCAGACATGGATTACAATAGCTCAATGAACAAAGGGCTATACAACTGCGTAAAAGATCTCACCAATACTCAAAACGCCCCCTTTTTTCTGGTCACCTGCAGCGACAAAGACGGCGGGTGTGTAGCATCGACCTCGGGTTCGAGGCAGCGCGGACACACCACAGCGTGCCACGGTTGCTAGGAAACCCCAGCGACAGGCGCGAGACATTCAAGGGCGCTTCTTGTCGGTTCGCAGCCACAGCGGAACGTGTTTAACGGCAATTTCATAGAAAAATACATTTTTAATTTAAAACACCCCTTCCGACAACTGGGAAATCAATACACTCCGTATTCACCAAGACGGGCTGAAATCGAACCATTTATAAATGTCTCCATGAGGTGGCCACTAATTCATCCAGATTGCATCATTAGCTCTGTATCACACCGATTTTGCCACTTGTGAATTGTTGCTCGCTTCTTTGTTTACCGTTCACACTTTATATACATGGTGTTAAGTGAACCAGCGTGAACCAGGACACCTAGACACTTCACCAGTTCAGTGAATCATCACAGTAAGAAAGACGGTGAGCCTCATTCAATCAGAAGTGGGAAATCTGAGAAATTTACCGGTCCCTCTCTCAATAAATCACACGACTGAATCAATTATCACACTTACAACACAATATGATCTTTTGCTAAAATGTTATATCCTGCATAGGCAAAAGCAACATCTCCATTTTGTGAATTTTAGAAGCTTTATGTGTGTGTGTATTTGTGTGTGTGTGTGTGTGTGTGTGTGTGTGTATGTTTGTATATACAGCCAGACCTCCCTTACAGGTGAACTTGGCGTATATTACAATGACACGGGCAGCACAAAGCCACCCACGATGCATTTGTACAAGGGAGAAAAAAAAATCTATATTTCGTCCTCAGATACAGCCACTCAAAGAGGAAGAAAAACCCTTTATTCTCTCATTACAACTTGTCAGATAATAGATGAGACGTTGAGCGTTTGAATTCAGGAGACGATTTCCACAAAAGCGTAGAGCCGACTGCCTGTGAGGTTCATGCTTCTAGATAAACACTGCAGACAAAACGGAAAAATCCCGAGGCAGTAACCCAAGAGAATGGGCAGGGCTAACAATCTAATGCAAACACAGATCCGGAGGTAATAAGGCTGCCGTTACAAAGCTGGCACAGCTTGATACATTAGCACAGTTCGACACAGCTTGGCATAGTTTGGCACAGCTTGGCACATTAGCACAGCTTGGCATAGTTTGGCACAGCTTGGTACATTAGCACAGCACAGCTCAGCATAGTTTGCCACAGCTTGATACATTAGCACAGCTCGGCATAGCTTGCCACAGCTTGGTACATTAGCATAGTTCGGCACAGCTCGGCTTAGTGCGCTACAGTTTAGCACAGCTTGAACCTGAACCCTGTCACGCACATCCTTACCGCAGTTGGCCTCGTCGGATTTGTCCTTGCAGTCGGCATCTCCGTCACATTTCCAGCTGAGATGGACGCACTCGCCACTGCCGCACTGGAACTCGCCGTTGGGGCAGCGTGGTTTTTGGGGCTCGGTGCGCCGGCCGCAGCGCTCCATGGTCTCGTCTGAGCCGTCAGCACAGTCAGCGTCGCCGTCGCAGCTCCACGGGCGTGGCACGCACTCTGAGCTGTTGCAGCGGAACTCGTGCGGGCCACAGGTGGACGCAGAGCACTTCTCCTCGTCGCTTCCGTCACCGCAGTCGTCGGCGCCATTGCACAGGAACTCAGGTGCGATGCATTTGCGGTTACGGCACTGGTACTCATTGGCGGGGCAGGCCTTGCCATCTGGGGAGGGGAAATGAGACACTAAAGTAATCCTTAAGATTCATTCCCACGGACTGGATCTTCTGACTACAGCAATGTGAATGCGACGGTACTCTTAACAACTAAACCTCCAAAAGTATGTAGTGAGCTGTCGCCTGTTCCAGCCTTAATAGGGTCAGCTGAGCCTTAGAGAAAACATCCAAACAAGACCAAAGGTAAAAGTTTATGGTAGGAACCTTTTGTTTAGTGATAAGTTTGCTAGGTAAGGTGTTATCTGTGATGCCATGTGACTTCCACTGCTGTAAAAAGAAGCCCATTACCATAGTAACTCTATTCCCATCCTCATTATCGCTTCACTTTGTAAGGACTGTCATCATCTATTCTATAATTTTGAGCACAAACCTCATAAGTAATGCGTGATCGAGTTGAGTAACTATCCTGTTCTGAATAGGAGCGAATCTTGCTGCAGTTAAGTTTTACAAAACCAAATAGATATTCCTCATTTTTCACGGACTACTATGGCCACAAGAAGAGAGGAAGCTGCTGATTTAAGTTCATTTGTTCACCTGCCACGTTAACTTGAATGATGAGACCTCGAGTTAAACGGGAAGCCCTGAACCATTTTACTGAAAGACTTAGAGCTTGGCTCCAGGAAGCTGCCTGACACGGGGATTTGCTTTGGACGAGCCCCGTGTTGCTTCCACGTCAACTGCCTACAGATTAGCAGGACAGCTTTGACCTCTCAGAGCGCTTTATTGCAGTCCTGGCTTTGTACACGCCAGTCCGCACGAGTGAGAGTGCAACATCGCATTTCCTTACTGCTGCATTCACGCCTGGAGCTCAGCTTGGTAAATAATATGGCGAGCGTGAAAATGCACGGTACGGGTCGGCGCCTCCCCTCGGGTCGCGGTGCCGCTGTGCGAGGCTGGCCAGGGTCACACGCACGCGTGCGCGCACACACACATACACATGCACGTGCGATGATCGGCGTGCCCCTTCATAAAACCCCTGCGCTACAAACAGCCATGGCCGAGATCTAATTTCACACCGATGACAGGTGGGTGGAAGAAAAGCGAATAAAAAGCTTGTACGCATGGAAAAATACAAATGACACTTCACTCATGCGAGGATTGGGTCTCAGAGATCCTTTCAGTCCATTTAAACCCCAAATCTCACCTGGGCTGCACCCGCAGAGGCCGTCCTGAAGGGGGAGGTGCAGGAAAAGGGCAGCGATCTAACAGCAGGCCGGGAACATTAATGAGGAACATCACCCCCTATCTATGTGCCAATCCAATCCAGGTCTGATTACTCGCATCACTGCATATGAGCATGAGTGCTCTGACCCCGAGATTCACGGTCTGCTGGAAACCCGTCCGCAATCGCACTTCCTGCGGTGAATGACATCGATACGCCATGCTCTCCACACCATCCTACTTTCCAGACCGTGTCATTCAATAAGACCACCCTCAGTGGCTGACAAGCCACGTTCTCAGTCGTCAGGTGTGTGAATGGAGGTCGGGCTTGTTGCTCTAAAATGCCATATCAGAAGCACAGGTACTAGCTGTGGCTTAATCTAACCCCCCCGGGGCAACCGAGAGAACACGCAAATTTAACTATCCAAGTTTCCGTTCTTGCAGTAGTCACCATCCAAGGCTGGCAAAGTCAGCCTGTATGATGTTCAAACCCACAAGGGACTGCAATACGTTATCAGAAAATTATCTTAAATCAGCATATGAAACAGCATATGCTATAGTAATGAAGAACATTATCGGTAATCGTATCTTTGTCTATTTACGTACTGCTTGCCGTGTTCACTTGCAAAGTAATAGGCTTCAGTGCTGGGTCTGAGCGTTTCGGAGTCTCTCGTCAGATTAAGCACAGCCCAAAGCACGCAGCCGGTCTCCGCTCAGTCAGCGACTCCCTCCCCCCCCCACCACCCCATCCTGGCTTGTGCCTCGCCTGTTGTTTCGAGAGCAAGTTAATGTACCATCCACCGGGAAGCACTGTGTGTCATTAAAGCAATGAGCATCTCCGAGAAAACTCCCCCGGGGGGGCCTCAACATGTCACTCACAGAGAGCGACGATGATGGATGGCCCCACGCGAGTGTTGGCCGATTGCTCTGGCCCAGGGAGCCCCGCAGGGCTGCGGAAAGCCCTGGGAGGTGATGGAGTAGCCCTAAAAATGCCCCTGCCACGCACAGCTTTCCGGAGGAATCCATAAACAAAAACACTTACAGCCTTAGGCTGCACCATGGCCTAAAACTGCTGACGCCATTGAATAACACCATACTTGAACAAATAAACAGACAGACAACAAAACAATAAAAATGCAGACAAAAAAACTAATAACTAGACAAACAAACGAAACAATACATAACCAGCTTTGATTGTGGTGTATGTCAGCCTACGCAGAAGAAAGAATAGCCCTTGAGAAAATGCTACGTATTCAGGTTTTTGCAGTAACATGAAACTTCCAAGGTTTCCCATCCATCCACTCTCTGTACCTACTTGTCTCGTGTGGTGCTGTGAGGGTCCGGAGCCCATCTCAGGATTGTCCTACCGCAAGGCAGGGAGTAAGACAGCATGGTGTTCTCCCATCACAGGGCACGCAACATTCACACCTACAGACAATCTGGCGACTCCTATTCGCCTAACATGTTTCCACGACGACATGGGAAGAACTGGCAGGCTCCAGACATATAGGGTCGGGGCAGAGACTCAAACCTCGACTCGACCTCCAGAGGTGTGAGGCACCAGTCCAGACCACTGCGCCTGCCGCACCCAACCTTTTACACCATGGAAGCCCTGCAGCTCTGAATCATGATGCTGAATAATGACGAGATGCTCCGAAATGGGCCAAACATGATGCTCATCTGCTGGCCATTCAGACATACCTGAACCTGTGACCTGTGCTACAAAGCAGGGCTACCGGCTTATCGGGGTAACTTATATTTTCACTTATATTTTGCCCAGAGTACCTTAAATCCAACAAGTTACCATGATAAGCTAGTAACCCCACTTCATAGTAATAATAATGATGATAATAATCGATACTTTATTGATCCCCTTGGAGAAATTGTCTCTACACCTCCCCCAACTTGCTCTTCGTAGAGTAAGTTGTCCGCAGCTCAAGAACCGATCTCAGACTAAGCTGGTGTTGAGTGTTTGTGACCCCCACAAGCCTTTCAGGTCCGTTCCACCTTCCCAGCATCCTCCTGTAAGGCTGTAAATGCTCAGGGTCATGCCTTGTTCTGAGGAAACCTACTACCTCGAAGACCGAAAAAGGCCGTCACATTGGCAGCTGACTCCGTTAGCCTGCTCACAGTGTACCCCCAGCACTCAATGTCCCAGCTAAGCCAAGCACAGGTGGCCTCAGCGTTCCTCGAGGACCTGTTTGACAAGAAACCCACTTCCCTGTCACTCGCCAGGGAGGGGCCACGCCAAGTACGGCCGACCTGCGGATTTCTGATGGCGGCGGAGGAACGGCTAATTGATGCGAGCGCAGACTGACAGACGCGCCGCTAAATGCCAGCCTCTCCATATCCCTGCTTAACACATGCTGCATGAATATTCACGGCGGGGTTGAGAGCCACGCAGTCTGGACTGTGAGTCATCTCCAAAAGGCCCCTCAGCCTTTAATAATTAGAAGCTTGTGCCTTTTTAATTCCTTAAACCCCTTATGGATAAATCGAGTTCCCAAGCGAAAACAACATTCGCTATCTTTACAGCCCGGGCCCATAAAGGCTGTGTTTTAATACATTATCTATGAAGTTGATTCAGATCTAACCTGCACTGAGCTGTTTAGAGATCCCAAAACTATCTGAGGGACAAAGGTCAGGCTAGTTTGTGTCAGAAAAAAGGAGAACATGAAGCAGTTGTTGGGAGGATTCTGGAGGCTGTTAAGTAGAAGGATTCTGTGGATCATTCCTGTTAATTCTTGTTAGTTCCTGATTGTCCATCCCCTATCACGAGGGAAGCCCTCTATATCCTCAGCTGAACAGGAAAACCAATGTCACACGTTCAGGAACCATGGGACATAGGCTTGGCAACTTTGGTCAGCTGACTGGCAGGAGGGTTTGCAAACTACCCCAAAGCTTTTGATGTAGCTAATTTTAGGTATACAATGGAATAATATAGATTTGCTGTAAGATTTCTTGCTTGAGCGTTAGAGTGTGAAAGCGTCACGCTGGATGGCAATTCTGGTATGGGGTTAAATAATAAGGACAGAAGCACCTACACAGGTACAAAGAACCTAGATTGGGTCCCTCTATATCGCACAGTCACTTGAGCAAACCAACACACTCCGCATGTCATACGTACATCGCTAGTACTGTAATAACCTTGACGATAAGGATCGCAATCAGATTCAGCGGCAGTGCCAACGATTATTTTCTAAGAGGCATATCCAGGAATATCAAACAATAGATACTCAAAACAGCCCATTTCCTCCACTTTAGCTTTATTAGCAGGTAATAGCAAGTCCGTTAACCGATTGGCTTGATAATCTCTACGGGAGAGAAAATAAAGAAAAACAATCAAAGAGCGTAATGATGGCGATCGCATAGGAGCGCAGAGACTCACGGCACCTCGCTGGCAGAATAAAACCGAGGGGGCGTTAATAAGCGTCCCGTAAGCCGGGATGAAGGATCATCAGCGACCGCAATAAAGCGGAAGATATTGCGGCCGAGAGGTGATTTGCGCAAACATCAGCGGCTGCTGCGCGGGTAATTAATTTCATGGACACGCAATTATAGCGTAATCTTACGGCATAGAGACGAGATCACCGCTGTCTAATTTCCATTAAGACATCCCCCAGCGCTACGACCCGGACGCTAAAGCCAAAGGATTTTCCCCAAATAGGCGCCGGGTGCGAATCCTCCTGGCAGACCTCTGTAAAAATCAAAGCCATCCCTATCAAAAAAAATCTTCGCAAACAAAAGTACTAACATGTGCACCACAGCATAAACTCCTTTGAAAATGATCATTTTCGTCATGTCAACGAATCAGAGAATTCTATAAGAAAACGTTTTGAAATCCGATACATTTATAATAATGGAAATAACTACATAGCGACCGTTATATTTGCCTAGCTGTCACACTTAGTGCGAAAAAAAGTTCACAAAGACCAAAGAGACAATAGATATTACTGGTATTTGAGTGAGAAGCACTTATTCTGGGTGTAAAGGGTAGGAAAAGACAAAACGCAGGAGCTATAAAGCAAGAAACTGCTGTACCAAGGGAGGTATCTGACCCATTACGGCCAATTTTCCGCTCGTATACGGCAGTTATATAAAGGTGACTTTCGAAAAAGGCTCTCATCGTGATCGCCAATTTGGCAGGACTGAGTCAAGGCTCATGCATGTCAAGGCTGTGACCCATTACAGGTACGAGGTACCGGGAATGAAGAGGTGCAGGATGTCAGCCAACAAGGTTTATAATTAGATGACAGTATTTGCAGACTGGGAGCGACACCAATAGTGGCAGTCACAGCTGGGCCAGATGCATCAGTGGGTCTTCATGCTGGACAGACCCAGCTGTACACCTTAAAGACCTTCATTAACCGAGTCCAGAATCTCCACAAAGCGGACCGACTATAAATAAAATACCAATTTCATGCACCTCTGTGCAGAAGATGAGGACTTGCACCGCAGTCATGAAGGTTGCTGGTTCCAGTCCCTGATAGAACCATGAATTAAACCACTGCAGTAAAGTATCCAGCTGTATAAAATGGTAAAAAGTCACCTTATATAACAGTGTCAGCCAAGAAAAATCTCTTATAGACAAATTACACATCCATCGATCTTCCAACCACTTATCCTGGTCAGGGTTGAGAGGGATCCTGAACCTATCCCAGGCAGCAAAGGACACGCTAGATGGAACGCCAGTCCATTGCAGGGCACACAGACACACAGACAGATCAGGTACCTATATCTCTATGGGGAGTCTCCATTCATTTCTATGTGCATAACCCTAATCTCTATAACAGCCTTAACCCCTACCCAGCCCAAACCTTAGTTTTTGGCATTTTTAGTTTTTTGTATTCATAGATTTATATAAAACTGTTTCCCAGGCAATGTCCCCACAAGGTCAAACCAACAGGTTTTTTAGAAATTTGGTCCCCACAATATAATATATGCATGACCCCCACCCACCCCCACACTTTACCCTACTGCATGCCTTTGGACTGTAGGGGGAATCTGATATGACTGAGGTGAGCATGGAAACTGCACAGACAGTGTAGGGGAGGGATTCGACCCCATACTCTGTAGGTGTGAGGGGACACCACTAAGCTATCTACCCTCAAAGAAAAACTACTCAACCAGTTTTAATAAAACATTAATTCATAAATACGTCTCATCCTCTGACTTCTCTTATCACACACTTTTCCCTCCAAAGCCTGTAAACACTTATTTTATTAATATACTCATACATTTCCTAGAGAGACTCGACACACCGTCCTCAAACATGCTATTTTTTTAACCCGATTGTCTGTGTTAACAGATCAGTTAAAATTGGGCGTGAAATTAGTTTCATCATTTAAAAACATACAAATTTCAAAAGCATTTGTATGGCTTATTAAAAAATTAAATAATATTTAGTTAAAAATTATTGAACTAAATAATTATATACATTGTAGAATGTGGTAAAATTCTAGTTTTCTATGCCACAGTATTTTTAGAAGTCGCATTCCCAGAATACATTTCCAATAAACTGTTGTTTTTGAAGTGCACAGCCAATTCTGAAAGGCAAACACAGGAATGATAATCGTAACGTACATCTAAGATACAGCAATTCCAATTCTGTCTTCCTGGGTCACCAGCTTCCTTGCCTCCCACATCTGCGGCAGCTGAAGTTTGCTTTTCCATGCATTTTACTTATAACTGCTCGTTTTAACAGAAGCATAGCAAGCTGAGATGTTCTGTACCAGGACAGAGCGGGATGTATCCCAAGTGTGCAATTCAACTTCTGCTGTTCCGGCAGATTTAGCGGGAGGGAAAAGCAACGGTTCTGTGGAAGATCTACTTCAGATTGTCCAGAAAATGGTTTGTAATTAAACAGCGTTCTGACACTCATGACAGCTCTAGGAGAATGTCTTTCAGCGATATTCCCTTTCTCACCAGCATAAATGCTTACAGAGGCAGGCAAGGTCATTTTGTCCACTTACTCCCTTCCTTCCTCCACAGACACGTCATTGTTCTGAATGAACAGACAGCAATCATGCTACATGTCTTACAGTCTTCACTATTCCCATTCTTTGTACAGGAACGTGTGCCAAGATTAACCTACTGGGTGTTCCCCACTGGAGGAACTTCTGAGAACGTCTAAAGAGCCATTTCTGCAGACAGGTGTTCATCAACCCAGAAGAAACACAGAAAATGATTACGCCAGGAGAACAGGATTATTCAGAAACGGATTCCTACTTTGGGGCTGCATGGTGGTGCAGTGGTTAGCATTTTTGCCTCATACATCTGGGATTAGGGTTTGAGTCCTCGCCCTGGCTACGTGTGTGTGGAGCTTGCATGTTCCTCTGGGTGCTCCGGTTGCCCCCCCCGCAGTCCAAAAACACGCTGAGGTTAATTGTATTTATCGAATTGCCTGTAGCTGTGCATGTATAAGTGAATGGTTGTTTCCTGCCTTGTGTCCGTAGCTTCCAGGATAGGCTTTGGATCCCTCATGACCCTGAACAAGATAAGCGGTAACAGAAAATAAATGAATGGATTCCTACCTGCCTTCAAAAGCGAACAGAACTCAAAAAGTCACTCTTCCACCAGCATTTTTCCCAGAATTCCTCCTGTTGGCTGTGCAGCCATGTAACACAAACACTCCTCCAGACAGTGACGGGGACAATGGGCCTTCGGTGCTCCACCCCCCCAGAAAAGTGACTACGCAGCATCACAAAGCTGCCTTGATCTGGCGGACATGATTGCAGAGCAGCAGAGGATCTCACTGGATCTCAAAACGCAGAACGCCACTCGTCTGGTGAAGGCTGGAATATTCCACGCGGTAGGCTGCAATTTAACCCACCCAAGAGAGGGGTTTCAAAAATTATGGGATTTCTCTTCATATCGATATTTAACAAAAGTGGGGCAGGAAACATCAAGTGCTTGTTTATCACAATTACATATTTGAAAACGCAATATTTTAAACTATCATTATTATAATGCACTCCCAACCACTGTGTAAGCAACATCATTTTTTTAAATTCTCGGTGCCAAAGCAAAATGATTTCCACCTCAATCTCTGAGGTTTTGTAAATAACAATTAAAATACACAGAAAAACAAAAGCCCCAGCTGTGCTGCAATCTGCTCCAGTTTTTGATGACCAGAAGCTGAGAGTAAAGGTATTCCTCGGGAAAGAAAGAAAAACGCTGAAATAACCTCCACTGGCAATTAGACGATTAAATGTAAAAGTTGAGCACATTTAAATGAATGCAAGCACTTTTAAAACACAAAAAGATCAAGGGACTTAATTATATCGAGGTCTTAGATTAATAAGAGTTCACTCCAGCTGAGATATGGGACCCCAAAGAGTAGTCGGACCGAACAGAGGCCTTTCTCTGAATAACCAGAAGTGACATTCTTCAATCTTTAAAAAAAAAAAACACGAATAAAAGAGAAATATTACTAGTTACCTTTTACACCCCCCCTCCTCCAGCTTCTGCTGGATAGAAAGAGCAGCTCCGTGCGGCTGCGTGTATCTCAGAGAGCAGGATTATCTACATCACGCTCCGTCTGGTTCACATCCTGCCCACATGGGACACTAAGCGGTGGATGTCACTCGCGCACGGAAAGCCAAAGAAACAAGCGGTGCGTGTCGAAAGGGGATGCAGAACATGCTAACGACACGCTTCCAAAGCATGCGGCACATTCACCCACGCGTCTCATTTACATTTATTTAGCAGACTCTCCAACATTTTTGCGAAAGCAGGAAGAAGCACTCTTTGGAGCTATTGAGGGTTAAGGGCTTTGCTCGGGGACTTGACGGGAAAATCTCTCCGGGATTCGAGCTGACGACCCTCGGAACACAAGGCACAGCTTCGAACCGAGGGGGATGTGTCCCAGGTCCCGAATGCAAGAGGAAGGGGCACATCGCCTGCTGTATTTCTGAGCCCGGACACGGCAGTGCGCGGTCTGGGGAGCATAAAGCAGGCCCAGCACTGGCAGAAGAAGGGCAAGCTGGGACCCCCTGCCCTGCTGCAGGGGGCCGACGTGTGCCGATGCATTATTCATCTCACATTCAGGGCCTGGATCACAAGGGCCACCCAGCTGTCAACAAGCCCCGGGGGGGTTCGGTTTGTTTAGGAACAAATACCACCCCTCCCATAATGATTTCATTTTAGTCGCAAATCGCATCATCACGTGCACGAAGGGGTATATGGTGTGCAGACAGACATAATGTATGAATCATGGGGGGGCTTCCGAGGTCATCAATGCTCCCTCTGCACAGATGGAGACGTGTGCCCACAGTACCACACCAGCAGTGCAATATGGGACATGTAGTTAAGTTCCAGCAACCTCATCCAAAGCACATTAACAGTGGAGTCCTTTCATAACAGTGCACTCCCCACCCACCCAGTCCCTGTGTCACACACTCAAGGCAATGGAAGCTAGTAATGACATACAGAAATCAATTTTCCAGTTTGTCATGAACGATTAAGCTCGGGAAACGTGTATGTGTATGTTAATACGCTTGCCGCATGAGGTAGCCTAACAGGGTCTTGGACGTTGGGATGCATTTTAGACAAGGGGGGGTTATTAAGGCACGTGAGTAAAAGGTGCTGAAATCAAAGGATTTGAAGGTGCTGTTTCACGATACTCATCATTAGGCAATGATGCACAGAAAGTCTGCACACCAAGTGATGCAAAATGGTTTATAAACATGTGCAGTGTCCCTTTAAAAAAGGTCAGTCATCCCGAGTAACTAATTTGGAAGTCAAATAATGTTAGCTTATAAAATATCTGATCTTGGATAATAATAATAATTGATACTTTATTGAACCCTGTGGGGAAATTCTCTTTACACCGCCCCCAACTGAGCAAGCTGGGTGTGAAGGGCAGCCACCTGTTGCAGTGCCCAGGGAGCTGGGGGTTAAGGGCCCTGCTCAAGGACCCACAGTCATGTACCATGACAATGTAAATGAAACCAAGATATAGCTTTAACCTGAGGTGTGGCCCCCTGTTGGCCATAAACAAACACTACACTAAATATGAAGCAAATGCAGTGTGTTCTGCTAACCAGCTCCCATCCGCCATCCCTGAATCCCACCTGCCACGCAGGCCAGCTCGTCGGCGCCGTTCTCGCAATCCCGCTCTCCGTCGCATCGCCAGGACAGCGAGATGCATTTGCCCGAAGAGCCCCCACAGTCAAATTTCTCGGGGGGGCACAACTGTCGACCTGTCAGGAAGGAGGGGGGAACAGAGGGTATCATTAGCGAGGAGGAAATATTCACTGCAAACCCCAGCTGAAACAGGTACCTCACTTCCTATTATACATGATAGGATGAATGGTTTACATGCATCTATGTTTATATGAGATGTATTCTGGGGCAGATCGGAAAACTGGGACTTGATTTTGAGTTATAATGAAGATTCCGGGTGGCAGGTGCCGATTCAGCCAGGTCATGCTGAGAGTGACAGCCAGGAAGAGCAGCCAGTCGATGACACGTTTCCTGTTCCTGTATCACATGATCAATTTAATATAGACAGTTCTATATATATTTATATTTCTAATAAAAACGTTTCTCTCCCAGCACGCAGATCTGCAAACACTCCCTGCGTTGGGGGGGTTCTTTGCTCTGCCAGCACCACAGGGGTGCTAAATCCCAGGAGCTTGAAGATTTTTTTTTCTAAATTTGCTTTCCCAGTTCCTCCCCCCTCTAAGGGACGCACCACAGAGTGGGCATTCACAGACCTGGGCATTCACAGACCTCATTTCAGCTGTCTCCTGCATCGTTGGATGCCCATTGTATCGACGTCCGCCATTCTACCTGCCCCGGACACTCAATCTGCTGGTGGACAATGGCGGGCGGGCCGAGCCCCTCACTCCACACGGTGTGGGGGGGTGGGACCTGCTTGGAGCTTATCTTCCCAGAGCTGTGCCTTCCTGCTCTCTACTTTTACCAGACTGCCTCTCCAACTGGCGAGAACGGAGAAGTGCTCCCATACTGGCCGAGTCAAACTGACTGGAGGAAACCATGAATGGATGCATCTAGAAGGATTCAGCAATTCCTGTCCCTTAAATTCTGAGCAGAAGTAGAGAAATCCAGGCAGGAATGTACCCCGATGAAACATTCATCCATCTTCCATAACAACTTGGTATAGTACAAGGCAGCTAGTTAGCATCCTAACCCAGGGAGAGCTTGCAAACTCCACATAACATTTTGGATTCAAACCCCAACCCTGGAGACCCACTGACATATAAGCACCCCCATAACATATGGCCTCATATACATTATTATATACTGACTTCCTTTATTATTCCATATTTCGATATGTTTTCGGCAACTGATAGAATGAGTTTACCCAATGGGAGTATAGCAAGTATAGCTGTGATATATTACAGCTCCATATGTCTGACGTGTAGGAAGTGAGGTCAGAGGCGCGGTGGGAGCGAGTCACGCATTCACGCATGAGCGCACACGAATCCTGTCAGGTGGGAACAGACACGTGTTGCCAGAGGACTGGGAAAGCAGGGTTGGGTGGGGGGGGGGGGGGGTGTCATTGCTAGAGGCTACCAGAAACATTAAGGTCTCTGAAATACACATCCATGACTCCCCTTCCAAACAAGTTCTGGAGTGCTTTCTGCCCCAGACCTCAAATACGATAAGCCCAAGAAGAAGCATACGCTGACTTGTGACCGGAAAATTCTATCATACAGTAACTGGGACAGACCCTGCGAGGCGACTTCCACCTGACAGGTAAATGACGATTCTGGGACCAGAGACATCGTCTAGGAGGTGATACTGGGCTGTTAGTGTGCAACACACCTCACCATAGCAACCCAGAGCAGCAGTAAACAAAGACGGATCATGCAGGAGGAAACAAATGGTATAAGTGGTGCATTTTCCCTTCCCACATGACCACAGATACAGATATTTCCCCGCCTCCCCAAAGTTCCAATACAGATACACAGCCTTAAAAACTTGACATCATAATTAAAGCTTAAATCAAACCTGATGCCAAAAACGGGGTCTGACTCCAAGCCTAAGCCAGTGCTTCTGCTGACACGGCACAGTATCCAGCTAGAAGAGGCTGCATTTTAACCCTAGTCACTGGAATTTGAGGCAGCTGGGAGGGTCTCTGATGCAATGAAGAGGCTTTTAGAAGAGGACAGTGAAACACTCAGAAAATAGAAGGGACCAGGCCCTGTCCATCTCCTCTAGAGGTCTTTGATAGAAGCTCTTCAGACGGCCCTCAGGAGGTGTGAAGATCCGGGGACAGGCAATAGGTCTGCTGATGCTCTTTGGACGACTCAATCCCCAACCCCCATGATGCATGGCTCATTGCAGCACAGCTCAGAGCCATGATTGATTCCATTACCTAAGGCAAAGATAATCAGATTGCTGTACAGTTTGTGTACATGACGCTACCTCACTGTCACGTGGATCTTCCTTATCGTACAGTCTCACTGCGCGGCCTGAATTCATACAAGTCAGTTCGAACAGAACAAAGGGAACAGAGTTAGCAAATTCGCTCCCGTCAGCAGACACAATAAATCACGCGAGCATGCATCTGTGCCGCGCCGCGCAGCCGTGGACGTTAGCCTCGGCTAACGCGCTAATGAGGTCGTAAACCTCGGGACGTGGGGCGATATTGAACGGGAGCTCTTCCTAAGCAATTTCCCAACAGGCACATACAGCCAGCCTCAAAGCTGCATATTTCCGAAAAAAAAGTAAGTGTCCACGGAGGAGTCTGATTGCGACAATGCCATCTGTTCATAATAGGAAATAATCAATGGGACGAAGAATAAAGCAAAAACGGCAAATAAACAGCTGCATCGCTAAACTAAAACAGGGCTGTGCAGACAGCCTAATAAATTAATGGCTTAAATGAACAAATGTTGCAAATTTCCACTACTTTCAAAACACGTGATTACGAGACTGTGGTCATTAATACACAGCGTCTATCTTTCCATCCTGCGAATCCTTTAAACCGATAAACCAAAGCATATAAGTTTTAAAGAGGAAATCCCCCCTGAAAACTGATTTGATGTATACCCTGTATTTATTGCTTTCAGAATCGATGCCAAATATAACCTTTTCAATTCTGTGAGTAATAAAACTGGCCTTTTCTTTGTTTGTTTCCCGGAAGGAGGAGATGAGCCGGCAGAAAGACGGCGGTCAGTCTTATTTTCAACGTGAACGCGATGACGTGCGAATGTTATTTTAACAGGATAAACGCATTGATTGGCAGAAGGCAACCAAGAGCTGATGTTTACACAAAGCAAATGAGACCAATACTGACATTTTGAGTTTTTTTTTTTTGGTTCTGGATTGTTTTTGGCTTTTAATCTGTTTCTTGAAAGATCATACAGTTTTTCTTAATCATATGCCAGTAAGATTATGCTAAATACTATTAAATTCAGATTAAAGGCTTACATAGAAAGCTAATTGTTGGACGCACAAGCTGGATTTAGGAATGACAGAGAAATGAGACAAATCATTATGAACACACAAAGGAAAAAAGGAATGCCAGAAGGAAACCAACATGTGCTTAATTGATTACAACAAAGCCTTTGCATGCGTGACCATGTCAAACCCCAGAATGTTCTCAGGAAGATGGATGCCCCCAAGCACCTTATCGACCTTATGAAGAATCTTTACCATGGACAAGAAGCCTTGGTCAGGAGAAAATATGAAGACTGTACAGGAGATCAACACAGCTGCATAGTATTACCATACCTATTGACAGGGGTGTCATTATAATATTGGGCCCCCCACCCTAGCCAGTCATATGTTCCAAATTTTTTAAGACCCCTGTTGCTTAAGAATTTTTTTCTAACTCCCCTCTCCCCCTTTACAGCACCCCTGCCAATTAAGACAGCCTTCGAAAAGCTGATGACACTACACTTATCAAGAAAATGATCACCTGAATACACTTAAGAGGACAATTAAAGAACAGAGTGAAATGACTACAGCTAAATGTGAAGACGACAGCGGTTATGGCTCCTGGAACAGCAGCTGACATCAGACATCGAGATTATTGTTGCAGGGAGTCGAAAGATAATCGAAGAATCCAGCAGCAGACTGGACCTTGGGAAACCTCAACGAATACAGAATATTCCGGACGAATGCTGTCTGTATGATTGCCTGGAGCTGACATTGGCTTGACAACAAATAACATAAAAGCATTAACCTCCAACATAGATGTGCAATGGTACAAATATCAAAGAAAAAAATATGAAATACAATGATATTTATGATGGCGAAGCATGACCTCATTGCATGAGCTGAATCCTGGACTCAGACACAAACCCTTCACACAACAGGAAAATATTAATGTTCGACAGGCTTTGTTTTTACGGTCTTATCACTGACGCCTAGATTCAAAGCTCCTTACACACCTTATACATTTTACCTGTCAAGTTAAAATCCGTTTTAAAATCCATTATAAACCATTAAGGGCAAATCGGAAAGTTATTTAAGATGAAAAATGGATTATAAAGGATTATAATATTTAATTATAATATTACATATATTGACCATGATAGCTTCTAAGAATTTATCAGCATTGAGGTTGTGGAATCTCGTTCCAGTGAAACCCCAAAGAATGCGGAAACGCTGACAGATCGCGGCTGTTCATCGTGGTCCAGAGAGAACGGTCCCTCATTTGTCATCCACCTGCTCTTTCGGCGCAGGCTTCACTCTTCAAAAGTCGCCCTCGTTCTTTCTGGCTCCTCTGCAGAACTTCTGGAGGTGACATTAAACACCCACCCGGCTCTGTCTGCTGAATTATTTATGAAGTCGGCGCATAATCGATCCGGGAGCAGGCCTCCAAGCCCGCCGCCTCGTTCTGGGCGGACGCTCGGGCCCGTTCTACATTTACCGGCCGCCAGGGTAAACAGGAGGCGACAGCTCCCAGCGCTCTGGTTAAATGTCACGCAGGAAAAGTGCTCCTCCATTACTGTGCATGATTATTCAAGGATTTAAAAAAGAAAAGGTGGGTAAACTAGCATTAAACATTGACCTAGCATAGATACCTGATAAATCAGGGGTCATTTTAATATAGTTCAGCATCTCCCAAGTACTAAAAGACCATGCCTCACTGCCGCTGTGTCATTGTTTATTATTCGTTCCGTGTTTTCACCTTGCCGGCGGGATAAATTTTACCTTTAGCAACTGAAATTTGAATACAACGCTGAAACAAAATGGTCTGTTATGCTTGTGAAAAGCATCTGCTAACAGGATTAATTGTGTTTTTTTCACTCCCTTATACAAAACCTAGAGTGGAAATTAGCCTGGCAGTCATCCCTGTGTTACAGAGATCCAAGATCACCACTGCTTTTCTCCTCGATTCCACAGTAGCTTCGACAGGGCAGCGAATGTCCAGCCAAGGTTAACCTGTCATCCGTGATGTCTTAATATAATCACAAACTATTTTCCCTTTATAGCCAGTTTTGCTATTTCATTTCATAATGATGTTATATAACTATTTTAAAAATTAATCTGAGGATGCTTCATAAGCATTTGTTACCGACTGGCAGTGCAATTGTCTTAATTAAATCGTCTTAAATTGCTCAGTCCTCTCTTAATTTGGTACTTTTATGCCTCTGAACATCTACGCGTTTTTATTAGCTTTTACTCCCCACATTAATTAAAACGATTTTGCATTTAATACTGAAAGCGCTGCTAATTAAAGCTGCCGCCAAATGACGACACGTACTGCGCCGTCGGCTGATCGATTGTTTCAAGCTCTGCGTGTCATAGTGCTCACTGCAGTTCGTTAGGGCTTTGCGACAGCAGAGGATGAGTGTGAGACACTTGTGGTGAAGCCTTCAGCCTAAAGAAAAAAAACTATAAATACAAACGTGTATAAATATGATATCACATTAAACAATGAAGCACAGGAATCAGATTTATGCGAAATACCAAAGATATTACAGAATGAGACAGAGGAAAAATGCATTAAACTGGTAAAAAGGTACTTTCTTGGCAGCAGTATGTTGTTAACACATTAAAGACACATATTTATAACTTTAATTAAAACAATGGGTTTGTTCTTTCTAGGAGACACTTATTTTCTTGGCATGAAGTTTGTGGTGGGGGATGGCAGGGGGGGGGGTCCTACTTTAATTTGTTTAACTTCACTGAGTGAGACCTTTTCTCGCTGGCCTGGTTGGCACCAGAACCTAAACAGGACAAGGGAAACATGCTTTTCCAAGGGGACTCAGTCAGAGCTCTTGCCCTAACAGCTTGGTTAGGCATTAAATCGGGTCAAGGCAGCACTGTGGGTCTGTCTGGGAGACCCTGGCAGGCATCTGGGGCCGGGCCCCGGGGCCCAAGGCATCTGCCTCGCTGCTAGTGTGCAGCCGCAGGGGAAATTACTCCAGGAAGTACAGCTTGAAGCATGAAATTGAACCCATCCGGCGCATCTGACTGAAACTTCCCTTCATATTCAAAATAATTAACAAGTAAAACTGCCTCACCGCATAATAATGGATCATTTTTTTGTCTCCGACTTCATCTATATACAATTCAGCTGTCAGAGAAAGAGAGTTCGGCTACCGGGGATAATTTTAAGAGTGGCTGATACATGCAATTTCCAGTATTGGAGGGGGTGACACATTTTGAGGTTCGACAGCTGATAATTGCAGGGTTAAGATGTAACATAGTACGGCTCAAGGGGGTGTAGAGTCAATCCGAGGCTGATGGGAACTGTAAAGCTAATGAAGTACTGTGAGGCACCGGGATAAACAAGCCTTTAAAGAATCTCGACGAGCAAATCCAAGACAGCCTGACCAATTAGCTGTCAGAGAATTGCAAGTTTAAAGCATCTGACTTTTCTTTCACCCCTTGCATAGTTATGCAAAATGACCACAGCCAGAACTACGCATCTGAGTTCGCAAGAACCCAGCTAATCTGACAAGGAGAGGAAAAAATAGGAGTGAAATGAAGAACGCGAAAAGAGGACTCTACGAGCTGGATGGGGGGATCATGGAGAAGAATGATGCAGTCGTCAGATTGCGGGTCTCCAAAGCAAAACGTGGCATAATTGTAACGTAATCAGGAGGCACCAGAGCTGAGCTTCACTGTGGACAAAAACAAAAATCCAATCATGTAGTGAGCCCACAAACAGCGGCACGGACACGTCACGCTTTTAATACCCACAATTCATTTAGCCGAAGATTTTGTAATCACCAGAGCTTCTGACACTACTTGTGGAACCTGGACTTAATCTGATTTGCGGTCTCCTGGGTTTGCTATTGATTCTGCGCTGGGGGAAATCAATCATACAAGTCACGGTATCTGAGCTACTGGTGGCCTCGTGGTGGGGGGCTGGGGGACTGGAGAGTTACGGGGTACTAGTGAAGGTAATGCAAGGTCACATGAGCAGAAGCCCACCAACAGATAGATTGTGGGTCTTACAGAGATGTAGGTGCCAAACCTCACATACACAGCCCTCCCCAAACAGACGGCCATGAATGTGTGGGACGTGGTAATAGCCCTGCATAGAAGTGAAATTAAGGCTTCACTGTATGGATGGATTTAAATACCTTATTCCTTGTTCCTTATTCATAAACTAATCAGAAATGTGCATTTTATGTATTTAGCAGATGCTTTTATCCAAAGTGATGTACATTTCAGTGTCAGACACACATATGGATTGGCCATCGGGAGTTTCTCGGGTAATCTCCCAGCTGGCGGCAAAACATACGACAGGAAACCCTCCTGTCGATGGCAAGATATTATGAGGGGATATGAAATATGAAATTGACAGCAAATTCCTGTGCTCTTCTTGTTGCCAGTCTGCTCTGGATCACACAGTCCCTGCAGCAACTAGGGGTTAGGAGCCTTGATCAAGGACCCAGTGGCGACAATGCCAACCATGCCGCTGACCCTGGGATTTGAACCAGCAACCTTCCAATCACAGACACAACAGCCTTACAGAACTTGGAGCCACACAGGTGGCCCCATCACTATTAGAGTTTACCCACAAAATACCCTCAGTGACAATCCATCTGCCAAAATGACTTACACCGTAGAAGGGTCATGAGCTGCTGATGTAGTGGTGTCACAAACAGACCATATTAATTCATTCCCATTTAAAACCACCTGGCTCCATTTCCTATGTCCAGTGTTTTTATGACCCTAATTACGCCCGACTCCAGCTATGTAATTCTGCTGCTAGATTAGCTAATGGGCCTTGCTTGATATCACCAACTCTACCGTAATTTCATGCTAATCTGCTTTCAACGCTGTCCTTCCCTACATGAGCATTTGATAAAGGCCTGTAATTTTAATTTTTTGTTGTACATTAAACTGACATTGTATCCAAGGCTGGGTTCGGTTTATACTGTTAATAAACCCAAGTTGATAATGCTTCCTTTATTAAAGCTGTATGTCTCCACAAAAGTGTCTTCTGGGAGGTCGTGCCGACAGCCTCACTAGTGCCCTGGGAGAGGAGCCCGCTATTAATCTGTTTATGACACGGCGACTTTTGTGTCTGGCTCCGCCCACTTAGCCACATGACAAACGGTCGTCACGGTGATTCAGGCTCATGGGCAAGCTGGACACCCTGTCCCAGCAGTCTCTGCTGACCCCTCATTGGCCTCTATACAATCATGCCAAAGGGGCCCTATTTTCTGTCAGAGTGGCAATAAGCCACAGAAAGCAATTTGTAGGGCAATTGGAATGGGTGCCCCGCCTTTTATTGGGGGGGGGGGGTTTAGAATCAGAGGACGACGTGATTTACAGCATCAGCCTAAAGGAATTGCACCCATCCTGTGGTTAGCAGCCCCCTCCCTCCACAGAGGTGCAACTCTTTTGAAACAATGTTTAATTTGCCATTTGCACAAGCAGAGCAGAGAAATACTGGAATGCTTCTTTTCATATCCCTTCATGCTCTCCTTTGAGACACACATATACAGAGGGTGAAGCTTGGAGTCCGAACACAGGGTCGGCCATCCATCCAGCTCCCCTGGGGCATTTCCAGCGGTTATGGGTCTTACTCAAGGGACCAACACAGCTGTGACTCTTCTGCTGAGGGTGGAGTTTGAACTGACAACCTTCCGATCACAAGTACCAACCCACTGAGCTACACATTGCCCCCTAAAAGGTGGTGGTGGGGGAGGGGGTTTAAAGCTGGGATTTGTGGAAACAAAAGATAGTTCACAAGCTTCCTCACGAGCTAAAAATATGAAACAAAAAACAGGTGATGGCTTTATTTTGGCTGCCGTCACTTTTGTCGTTTTTGGTTCCCGGCGCATCTGCGCTTCCCAGATTCAGCCAAATAACTCAGAGGGACGCAAGCTTTCGCCCCCCTGCTGGGGCAGGCGCCGCTCGGCCGATGTCGCGGGCGGTAGGAGACGGCGTTACCGCGCTCTGGGGGCTCAGCGCGGGGGCGGCACGGACGCGTGGCTGGGATGAATATATCAACTGGGCTCTTATGTAACGGCAGACTTATGACAGGAGAAAAAAAGATGGTGTCAGGTGGGTGATGCGGGGAGAGGGATTGTGAGGGGGTGTGGGAATCAAGGGGCTGTAGGGAGATGGGTGACGGGGGGGGAGGGGGGTGAAAGAAAAAAAAATAAAAATATAGATGCATACTCCACACACACATCAACGTGATTTTCCACTCCGTCTCACTTTCTCTCCCCTTACTGAGCCAGATGCGATCCTGCTTTCCGGCATTCAAATGGAATGTTCTGGAATGACTCTTCCGAGCCAGGGAATTGGCTTGGCGGGTGTTGCCATGGCGAGAATAGCGAGAACAGGACCAGTGTCTGCATGTTAACGAATAGCGGCAAAACCCCGCTATGCGTATCATCCATGTGGCTTTTTACAGGAGTAGAAACGGGGAAAAAATCCTGATAACCAGCCGCTTTGGTGCCAACGCCAAAGTAAATCAATTAAGGAGAGAAAAGATGAAGCAGGATGCAGCAGATGAAAATCCAAGGGCCTCTGATTAGGAGGTGGGGTGCATTGGGGGGGGGGGGTCATACTGTCTGATCATGGGATCTGTGCAAGTTTACCTCACCATCCTCCATCAGCTTTTGGGGGGGTCATAATATTATGTACCAACAACACGACTTTGAAAGCCACATGGGAAATTACGAACCGGTACGACTGATTAGACTGGGATTATTTAACCCATATTGGATGTTTGAGACAAAATGTGTTTAGGAGAGGGCCCAGGTAGAAGGGGTTGCGAGTCATGGGGGCCTGGGTCGGTGATATTTTGACCCAGGACTGGGAAATATGCATGGGAAGCCTAAACAGGAAGTTAAGCATGACCATTTCCTGTGCGGTCCATTCCCCGGTGTCGCCTACTTACTGCATATGGACTCCGCCTCGTCGGAGCCATCAGGGCACTCCGGCTCTCCATCACAGCGCCACCGTGAGGGCACGCACTGCCCGTTTCTGCAGGCAAAGTCCGTTGTGGCACACGTTTTCTTCGCTGCTCCGGGAGAAGGAGAGGGGGAAGGGGGGAGGAGGAGGAGGGGAAA
>JAABNX020000038.1:17510361-17532412 GCA_015163995.2 Mormyrus lacerda
AGACCAACAACTGGAACCGCAATACACAGGAAAAACAAAAGGTGCAGAGAGAACCACCCATAAAAGAGAAATGCATGAAAATTCAGGTGTAATAAGACTTTCTACTTTACATACTTTATATGAAAGGGCATTTCTCTGCTGGGGAAAGCAGGAGAAAACATTAAAAAGAAAATTCAGCATAAGATTTTCATACTGAAGATGATTCCCTGCTGATCAAAAGTAAGGCAATGAAAAACAAAATCAGACAATATACTTCCAGAGAAACTCTTCCATCATTTTAATATCGGTCGGACGCTGCATAGAGGACTATATTAAGCACATGCAAGCACGCATAATCATGACCATGTCGTCCCATGCAAAGCTCCTCAGCCCTGTTGGGGCCCGCCTCTCAAAAGTAATTCCTAAATGAAAGGAATCCACCCTGCCCCCCAGTACTAAGATACGATTCATACAGTACCTCCCCCCAGTATCCCCATCTACAGTTGTAATAAACTATGATGGACGGGTGTAATCAGAGCTGACCCTGTACACAGTACTGGAAAGACCGGCCTGACCCGCCCTACACACACACACACACACACACACACACACACACACTCCCCTGGACCACGTTCCCCTGGTTCCACTGTGCTCTGGATACCCGCATGTCCTGCAGGGAACATGGAAACCGCACGCATCTCTCCGGATGATGAGGGAAGCAGGCAGAGTGGATGGAAAGAGGCTGACACAGACGGAGGTTTAAAAATGCATGAAGACATCAGTTGACGGGGCCGAACCGTGCACAGGCGTGGCTGCAGCTATAGACGGCGCCACCCTATAACCCTGACAGACTCTTACACGGACGCAACACGCCTCGCTGCCACGGCGACGCCGACTCCTACATAATGGATGGGGGCAGAATTCGATTTGTTTCAGTCTGTTCTGGGGCTGCAACGAAAACACTCCCTGTGAGGCTAGAGCCTCGCTATCTGAGACTGGTTTACAGCACATTTTAAAACACTACAGCTACAGCTAGATGAGGCTGCATCAAAATATCAGCAAAAAACATTTATCCAATGAAAATTTCCTGCATGAAATTCTTTATCCAGCATTAGCTCCTAACTTACTAGCAAAAAAACACAACACTAATTTTGATGGTAATTGATAAACATATTTTTAATAGATCATTTACATTCTCATCATCAGCTGTGAAATTCCTGAGGATGAGAAGATGAGGTATCCTCAATCTTGAGTTAAAGCAACCAGTCTAAATCTAACACCGTATAAATGTAAAACGAACAAAATGACCAATGAGCTTGCTTGTATCAGCGACTCGGTCCACTGTAGCGAGTGATCTTGCATCGCTGCGGTGCAGCAGACATAGAGCATCGTAGCGTTTAGCTACACGTTTGGGTAAGAGCAGGGGCAGGAACTTGCTAATGAACCTGGAGACAATTCTATGCCCAAGCAGAGTCCGGGAATTACGCCAAGATGAGAGGGATAACAGGTCTGCCTGTGGCAGAGAGCGATCTGGGATGTTTAATTCCAAGCTGCGACATCAGAGTTTGGACAGCAGGAAAAAAAAAAAAGAAAAAAAAAATCTCTTTCATCATGTCTTTTTATTTCGAACAAACTACATACATATTTTATACACTTTAAAAAAGCTCATTTGCTTAAAATGTGTGCAGTATATTCAGATATTAAATTTTTTAAAGTCTTAACTCACAGCGGCCTTAGATACACAGAGTACTTTCATTAGTATGTATTTCCAGTGTTTTTTATGGGAAGAACTTGCGTGTGTCTACGGGGCCGGGGAAGTGAGGGCACCCCAAAACACCTAGAGAGGACCCCCCCCAAAGCTCCTAGCACAGGAATGGGCTCAGGAGCCTCAGGGGGCCCAAACACCCAGGGCGGAGGGGCTCAGGAGCCTCAGGGGCCCCAAAAACCCAGAGTGGAGGGGCTCAGGAGCCTCAGGGCCCCAAACACCCGGAGCAAAGGGGTTCAGAAGTATAGTTGATGGCTGTTGATGAAACACTGAAGCTCTATATCTATAATTATAATCAAAACTGAAAATTACATTTTAAAGCTAAAAGCATCCAGGAATTTGAATATTTATGGTATACCTGCAATATTTTATCCACAACTCCTGTCCAGTAAAAGCAGCTGGAAGACGGCCATGAGATTTTATTCCGAGGCATAAATTAAACGGAGGATCAAAGAGCATTAATGCAAGCCTGGAGTTTGGTTCTCTGAGACCTGCACAGGCCCAAAGCCTCCTGGACCGCACCGCCCTGGGGGAACACAACCCAGAAAGGCCTAAAAACCCGAAAGGCGATCGAAGGGAAACTCTGGCTTTCTTATGCTACTCCTGCAGTCTGATTAAATTTAGATCACAGAAAACCCACCGTACCACACATCATCTTATAAAAGACGGAATTTGAGAAAGCTTCAGCGGGACTCTCCTACCAAGTTTAACAGGTGCATGAAAGTTTCCAGACTTTTTCTCTTTTTCAAAATCACTGATCAAGGTCTGGAATGATTTCATTGATCACAGTCAGGATGAATTTCAAATCCCAGGATGCATCAGAAGGCTTCTAGTCTGACAGTCAAGGGGCTTTGATGTAAAAGATACCCTTTGGCAAAGAGAACATGGTGTGGCGCAATCTTTTATATATTTAAATGTTATTGTTTTTGGAGGGACTGATGAAGTTGATCACACTCGATACCACGTTTAAATGCAAGTGGTCCATGTCCAAATGAGATTACAGGCTGTCGCTGGGAGAAATATTACATCATCGCCGGCCAACACTCACTCTTCATCATGTTTGTTCTGGTTTCCTTTTATTGCTCTGGTTCCCTTCAGAAGTACAAGAAGGCAGTTAGGCAAATCAGTGTAGCATAAACTACCTATAGGGTGTAGCAGAGTGTGTGTGTGTAGATTATAAAATGTCAGCATAAAAAACAAACAAACAAACAAAAACAGCAAAAGCCACCGAGACGAACTACAGCATCGCTCAGTAATATCAGCGAGATGGAAACAACACAGGCCAGAGTATTAAAGTGATTAAAGGCATCACGCTGTTAACGAAAGCAGGCTGAGGCAGCGTGGCATTACGCACTAATCCCGCGGCTTTAAAACCACGAATCAACATGAAATAAAACCCAGTTCAGTTTGGAAAAGCAGCGGCAGTATAACATGAGTGAACGGAAATGATCTTCCAGTAAAAGCATTTATTTCCCTCCCTGAGGCTTAAAGGAACACACTGGCTGCAGGCATGCCTGGCACTCCCTTTAAGCATTAGCATTAGCAGCGCGGCCTTAAACGCGGCATTTTCCCAGTTTCGTTTATAACTGTCCTGTGGCTACAGTCAAACCCACTGGAAGCCTTTCGAAGGGGAACTGGGTAACTAAACCAACTAAACTGTCATTTCACAAATCAGAAAATTTCACAAATGAAGGAAAAAAAACTTTGAACTAGCTCATTTTACATGGTCAGTTTGCCTAGGATACCAGGGATGGGTTTGTTTATTCTAGGAACCCCACCCCTCCCCTAGAATAGTAAATGTCTGTGGCCAGCAGGGGACTCCAAAACCTTGGGGGGGCCTGGAGCAAAGATGTGGTTTGGGTGGTGATAAACACCACTACTGAAGACAGTATAAATAAAACACAGACACCCGCACAGTCCAACACCCGATTACATTCAGTTCCCCAACTTCCCATTTCACGGCTCTCTTTGTCTACACCTGAACAGCTTTCCCCACTGAAAGTAAATAAAAAGAGCATCGGAGTGAAAGGTCGGAGACGAAGGGAGGGAGGGGCGAGTTGTGTCAATCCCGCACGTTTGGTTGTTAACGGTTTATCGACCCACACACCGTCTAAAAAGCAGCTGGAGAGAGAGACTCTCAAAAACAGCAATCTCAACAGCAATGCTAGGGGCTGCAGGGCTACCCACGTTAACAGCTTTAGGCAAAAAAGGATTTATTTAGATTTTTGGAGGTTTATTTTCCCCTCTGTCTATTAAAAGGAGTGATGTTGGGCTGATTGAGTCATTTGTTAGGATTTCCAGGCAGGTCACACTTCAGATCCTCAGCCACACCCCGCTAGACCCGTCTCATGTCCAACTCCACCTTCGAAATGATTTTATTCCACACTAAATTACACACAGCCAAGCCACTGCCCCAGACTGCACTGTACCCTGCCATTTTTCCTGCAAAGACAACCGAACACTTTAATCAGAACATTTCCGGTTGAAGGTACTACTTCAGGCTGAAATTCCCACGCCACCTTCGCCATGCTTATCTTAAAAATGATACCTACAAAAAAAATGACACTCCTTTCAACAGACAAACATCAGCATAAAATTTTATTAGGCAGAATTGCAGCCGAAGATAGAAAGACAAAAGCTGATAAACTCAAACGGCTGTCCAGGACTGGATAATGGCTCCAGCAAACCAGATTTACAATTTTCTGCCACCTGAGTCAGATACGCTGGGAGATAGCAGACATCCCTATCAGCACTGGACCATGGTATAACAACAGTGGGCAGGCAGAATTAACACCACCGGACATCCGGGCCTAACATCTGCCTAGCGGCGAACAGCAAACACTTCTGGCTTTGAATCCACTCCATCTAGGCGAGAAGTACCCATCCACAGCCATATCAGCATCAGGATTAGAAGTCCTGTTGAACCATGTAGGAAAACCTGCTTCATCTAAAAATAGAAATGCAAAATAGCCAAAGCAATAAAACACGGCATTTCCAGAAAATGTATGTAGTGCGTATCTCCTGCCCTGAGTGGTATCTGGCATTTCCGAGGGAATCCTGTGCACTCCCGGTGCTGTACTGGGTCACCGCTTACATGCGGTTAAACACGACGGTATTCGTGGAGCTGCCGCAAGTACAGAAACACCAATAAAACTTTCAAATAAAGCTGAAACTTTTCATACGAAATGCTTGCCCATGAGGATGTATCATGGCACTTTCTGTCTCACCTATATTCTTACAATCTTCACCTTTTTCCCCAAGGGATTTAACCCATTTACTATTGGCTCGAGAGAAGACGACTTCAGAAAAAGACTACTAAGGTGATAAATGGCACAGGGGTAGTTGTTCAACACCAATACTCTGAATGGCAACCAGCATGAGCGGAGTAGGAAGCGGACATGTGTGATCCGACAGGGACCAGAACCAGCTGAAACCGGATGGAATGATGGGAGGGCGTAGTTAAAGAATACATCCTCAAATAAAACTTGACAATGTATCAGGAAAAAGACCCTACAGAATATGTAAAAGTCAGTTTAAGATGGCGATGAAGCAACTTCATTGCGGGTAAATTTTTCTGGACAAACATCATGTCACAGTTGGCATGGTATATGGCTCAACTTCATCAGCAGTGAGATTAGGTGTATTCTTCAAGCTGGACGAGATTACAGGACCGTGTCATGTCCGATGGCGGACCAGCGGGGCATTTTTCCACCATCAGTGGCCATGACTTTGAAGGATACAGTGCTTACTGGCGAGTCACTGGAGCTGAGTACAGAGAAGACTTCCTGTCGGGTAACTGAGTGGCTGGGCCTGACAGCTCAATCCAGGTTCCTCTGACCCAGAGGGAAACGTCACCCTCCCACTGACAGCCGAAGTGAGGCACGTGTAGAGATGCAATCATTTTATACATCATTAAAAAATGAAAGGAGAAGAACGTGCCATCTCCGGCACCGACGGCTGACAGCTACTGACGTGTCATAATGAAGATTTCCATCTGGCACGGAAATCCGAAACAGGAATGCAAAATTTCCCAGCTGGACTGTTCCTCCTCCTGTCCACGATGCTTCATCAGGTACGTCTGGCACACAAAGATCCGGTACCGCGTCCGACATCTTCTACCTCCCACCAATCAAGACCGGAACGTAGCACGGCAGCAGGGGCACTGGAGACGGTGAAATCAGGATGGACCAAAATTTGGAATTAGCATGAAAGAATGTACACTACTGTGCGGAAGAGCAAGGCAAAAATGTCAAGGAATAATCTTAGTCAAAGAAAATGATGTTTAAGAGATCTTCGTGTCGGCGTAAAAGCGACAATATTTCGTCTGTCAGAGAGAGTCATCCTAGCCAATTCAAAACCTCTCTTAATGTCACCCAGTATTTGCAGTGAACCAAACACAGACCTGCTGAAGCCTCGTATTCACCTCACTGCAGATGCAAAATAAAAATACTCTGTGTACCTTAAGGATCAACACCATTAACAGCATTCGGCATTAAGGATTAAGCGCTAACACCACAGACGTGTGATTCACAACAATCACTTCGGCTGCCAGTAAAATATTTACCTATAAGCGGTTTCTGCCGTGGACCTGTGTGACTGATTTCATTGACAGGCAGTGAAATCCGAGGAGTTTAAAATGACCTGATACACAGAGGAGATTCATCACATATCATATCAGAAACTACTGTGACAGGCAGAGGAGAGAAAAGAAAAATAAATAAGACTCCCATTTGTTGTGGTGTCTATAGATTGGTATGTTCAGCGTAAAATTAATTAAGTCATCACAACGATTCCTATCGGGGTATGATCAAGGTGGTGAAATTTCTGCAGGCGGGTCGTCAGTCACACAGACTGTCAGTCAGACAGACAGACTCTCCATTATTTCTAAGGGTATAACTCTAATCCCAGCTATGATGACCTTAACCCCGACCCAAGCCACACTCTCAGCTCAAGTAACCAAACAAACACACTCAACTCTAACTGTGGCTGTAACCCTAATCTGTGCCTGTTACTATCTTCTTACACATACCGGGGGAAATCAAAATGGCGTTGGATGAAGGTCCATGCTTGAGTTTATATTTCACATGGTGGCTCTGAGCCCCGGGCCCGACAGCAGGACCTGTGTGAAGTTTGCGTACAACACGGATCTCACTGCAAGAGAATCCCGCAGAGGGGGAGGGCGAGATTGAAGTAATTACTGCGCTAATTGAAGCAATCAAGTCCTTGATGAAACGGGGAAGCAGGAGAAACTTCAGCCCAGCAGAAGCAGCGTAAGGAACTGCTTTGTCTGTTATGATGCACTTACTGTCGTTTGTCAACTCCGGGAGTCATGTTTTATTCAGTGGCTTTTCGGATTTGGGAAGATTTAATTTCTGCAGCAAAGGCTCATGAGATGGAGGCAGATTTTGCTTCACCTGCATGTAGATTTTTGACAAAGTGCATCAGAGGAGCTCATGAGGGACACCCAAGTGATGGACAGAGGAGGGATTGTGCTAAATTTTGAAGCTTCCTTGTATTTGAAGAGATTTGGACCCACGTATAGAAATGCTTGTGGGTCAATATGAGCCTAGACGAGTCAAGATGAGTCAATATGAGCCTCCCAGAGACCCCAGTCACATGATCTTAAGGGCTTACGGTCAGAAACCCCCAAGATCAACTTCTCTCTTATTTATGAGATACTGAAAAAGTGTGTTCTTCTAACCAGCTAGTTAGCTACAATCTTCTGACAATAGCCATTCATTTAGTTTTTGGATCACTGGAGGTGGGGCCCCAAAGTTATTTTTTGAAGGGGGGGGCAAAAAATAACACATGTACCTCTGTGTCAAGCCAAAGCACAGTTAGCAGCCGGCTAGGAGCTACACACTCAGGGGTTCCTCTCAAAAGGTGATCGAGCGGAAAACGTCCGGCTCAGCCAGCCAATGGGAGGCGCATCTTCCAGCGGTAAGTGTTTTGTTTAATTTAACGAATAAAAGAGCCACGTGTTTTTGAGAGGACTTAATTCTCCCTTTCAAATACTTACTTTAAAGCAATGTTCTCTGCAGCGGACTAACAACCAAAGTACTGCTATGAATTACGATCAGGCTGTATGTCCGATACGTACACATGAAGCAGTCTCCCTTTTTGTGACCGAGATTTACGAAACCCACATAGTGGAACCGTTAATCTTCTCCAATAAATGACTTAGATCAAATCCTGCTTTTGTTTACATTGACAAAATTACAGATTTTCAGATAATCTGATCCAAACTCCCAGATATCAACGCAGGACACAGGCAGTAATTAGGTCTATGGATTCTCCGTCTGCCGGCCAAAAAAAGCACAAACGCAAATTTGATTAGTCTAAACCAAAAACAGAAAAAGACACGTTAAGTATGGACATAAAATAAACAGAGTCAGGGGAGCGACGGCAGAGAAATGTGGAAGCTGGTAATTCAGTCACCCGAGGAGAGAAACCCAAAGAATCCATTTTCAAATCTAATTTCATACCGTTATGCTAATTTCATAGAAAGTGTTGACTGTAAGGCCCGTGACCAGAATCGACACATTAACGAAAGAAGACATTTTTACTGACTGATGCTCATTCACATCGCAAGGGAGAGGAAGGAGGCCAAAGATACAGGACAACATTTCTGCTGGGGATGCGGAACCGTTTTGTGTCCACATTTACATTTAAATTTATTTATTTAGTGGACGCTTTTATCCAGAACGACATGTAGGCGAAGCAGATAATACATCACAAGCATGCAGCTGTCAGGCTGCCAACTAGGCATGTAAGTGCAGCTATGCTGAACGTCCAAGGGGTGACCAGTAATTAACAATTTAAGTACGACTTCTCTGACTAAATCAAAATTGATTTAGATCCATTTAAATCCACTGGATTCCGGTACAATCTGCCGTTTTATAGCATCGCAAGGCCGACAGCGCTTTTCCCTTGTCTAGCCGGTCACGGTGCCTGACCGAGGGGGAGCAAGTGGCAGATTTATACAAAACCCAATACAGCAAAGCCATATTCTCCGCACTGCAAATTAAATACCGCATTAAATAATTCCAGGGGCGGCGGCGCATTAAGAGGCGCCGCAAAAACAAACGAGCGGCCAGCGTCAGCGCGGTGCTCCAGCGAGTTGGCCCCATGCCATAAACCCACCCCCCATAAGTAATACTTCCCATTATGCATCAGTGCCGCCTTCCAAACCCTAATCCTCATTTTATTAAAGGGAAACACCAAAAAAAGAAAGAAACCAATATTAAGAATTACAAAGCTCAGCGGGCAATGAAATATTTCATTAAGGCACAATGAGCGCAAGTATGATGCATTAGCGATGCTCTCTAATGGGGGGGGGGCACTCTCCCACCGTGTCTGGTTCTAGGGGTGCCAGACAGTCCAAAGACCCACCGCATTTCAACACATTTTAGGAATTGAAGGAATTTAAATAGAACCTAAACACAACCAGCCTGACGACAAAGCTTATTTTGTACGGATGTTTGTTATTGTACAATAATTTGTATTTGATAAAAATGTACCTAACAGCTTTATTTAAAAATAAGAATATGGGAGGCGATTAAATTGTTCAGTACATCAGAGCTTTATGGTCACAATAGGAGGGGGAATCAGAGGTCTTTAGTTTCAAAAGATGCAGGCGATAAGGAAATATAAGTAGGAGTAACGTCAGTCCTGGGATGGCGAGAAAGAGGCCCTTTCCCAGGTTCCAAGCAGCGCTGTGATGTTTAAGCTTTAATTTAATCTAGACAAATAAAATGCAGAGCCAAATAAAATTTCCACATGGGAGTTTTACTGATTGGTTCAGAGAGATAATCATCAGATTGTAGAGGAAGCGGGTCCAAGCAACTAGAGGAAGCAAGACCAGCCAATCCAATGTCTTGATCCCGCTTCCTCTAATTGCTTGGACCCACCTCCTGTACAATCTGATTGATTACCTCTCTGAACCAATCATTTTTCATTCTGTCCTCAGAACATTTTTGTGCGAGTAAAACTCCCAGGAGCAAAAAATTCAGGTTCAAAGAAGTGCCAGTCAAGGGAATGTTACACAATACGGGCCTCGGTGTCCATCCCAGATGGGTCAATCTGCGAAAACAGGTAAGGGAAGGTCACCGCAACGTCCCAGCGAAAATTTCTTGCATCTGGTTGCCTCGTTATTGACTCAACGAGAGGCAGGACATCTACCGGTGCATGGGAAACGAGCAGCGACCTCCGGCAGTCAGCCACTGCAGGTCCCCGCATGGCAGGCCCCGTGGTTTGGTGGTATTCCAAGCCAGAGTGCGGCTCATCATTTTAGAGCCGAAAGACGGAAGGTCATTTTGTGTTACGCAATTGAATCGACATGGCAAGGGTATATAAAAAAAAATTAATCAGTATGGCGGCTGATTATAAGGAATTAAGCCGATTCTGGAAGTTAATCCAGTGGGAAAGTCACTGTTACTTTGGGTGAAGGAAAAATGAAAGAGTAAGTGAGGGACTTTTCTCTATACTGTCTTAGAGAAAGGAAGAGGAAGGGGAAGGGGAAGGGAGGGCCTAACCGGGGGTGGGGGAGAGGTGGGGTCAAGGGATAAGGCCTGACTAGAGGATCCTCTGTATCATCCAAAGGGGAAATATCAGTCACTGGGGTGTATGTAGGAGGCGGGACCAAAGCAAAGTTGATTGGCTCCCCTTCCTCTGTCACTCAAAGATTCAAAACATATCATTGGCTAACGATAAGTTTGCCCCCTCAGTATGACTTATGTTCCCTCTTGTGCCCCCAAACAAACCTAGAATCACCCTTGATCCGCCCACAGAGAGAAGGGGAGTGTTACCAGGGTTTTTAAAGCACAAATAACTTAACCATTTAAGGGTTTATAAAGGGACTTACCCTTGTAGAGTAAAATGGTCTTGGGAGCAAATTAAATGTACATCCTTCTTCTCGACAGAACAAAACAGTCGCATGATGAAGGCAGTTTCCATCTGCTTCAGTGAATGACGTTTTTCACTACTGTCAAGGCTGCATTTCAATGTGCGAGGCATCTTTCATATTTCTTTCATTCCTTCTTTCTTTAATGAGAGGGCATGCCTACGTGGAGGGCCAGGCAGTGCCAACAGGAACCTGTTCATAAAGCTGTCAATAACGTCACCGGCACGCGGAGGGTCCCAGGCAGACGGAACAGAGCATCGACAATAAATCAGTACTTTTATAACTACGGGAGCTGTGAAAAATAAAAGGCCCATTTAAGCGTAATCATACAATAACAACACACTAGATAAAACAGAGTGCAGAATGAGAGACAGACCTAAGGGGGGGGGGGTTGGGGAGGGGGGTGAGTAAGCGGTACAAGATAAGTCTGTTGTTTCTCACAGGCAGCAATTACCCAGAAGCCTGTTCCATTTAACTAATTAAGAACATACCCCCCCATACACTCACACCTGCTGCCAGATGGTTAAATAAAGCATGTGAGGTCTTTAGGGGTTTCCCAATCCTGGGGGGCTGTGTTTTCTACCCTGTCCTCTCATCCCAGCACCCCACCCACCAACCCTGTGAATTAAGCTCCAGTGCTTCCGCATCTGGCAGCGGGCCCCCGGGGGGCGCAGTGGTCGAGAAGACGCCATTCACGGAGGTGACAGATGCTCCATGGCACCGAGACACAGGTCTGCAAGCAGGCTGAGAGTCTCATGGGTCTTTCTGAGGAACTTCATGAGAACGTCACTGAGATCATCAAGTGACGTCAAGCTGACAGGGGGAGTCCTAGATCAGCATTAAACACACTCCTGCAGGATGAAGTCAGCAGAGCATCCTCCATCCTTTATCTGCTTGCTGCTTTTTGCTAAAGAATCACATAAGAACATACTAAAGTGATCTGAGCAGGCTTAGCTTCGCCTCTGCGGTGCGGTGCATGCTGATGCCGCCTGAATGTGCCCCAGGTTCCATTATCCTGCTGGCATGGCTCAGTTTGGGCTCCGGGTTTAAAATCCACTCATTCCACGCAGCCACCATCATCTTTATTAAAGCAGAACTTCTGCACAAAAGCTGAGGAAACTCAAAATACCAATACAGTGCGTATGTGGGAGGGGGGTTTCCATGGCAGCGCCGGCTCTTGAAATCTGAGCTCACCTGTGATTGGCTGCTGGCATGTCATGACACGCCCACTTACATGCCACACCAGGGACTGGCTTTTGCAGTGAAAGCTCCATCGGCTGGTACCAGTACGTGCTCCAGGCACCTACCAGAGCACACTACATTCTAAGAAGGTGCTCAACCAGGACTGCCAACTCTTACGCATCGAGCGTGAAATTTGCACTTTCAGACTCTCACGCAAGAAATCTTATGGCAAATCTATATTATTCCATTATGGACCTAAAATTAGCTACATCAAAAGCGGCGGGGCCGTTTGCAAACTGTACAGACTATGTACAAGGTAATAAAACTTGCATGCATGTAAATGCGTGTGCAGACTGGTCACAAATTGAAAATCTAACCCCAGCCAACTAATAAATAAAATGTATAATATATAATAATATATAAAATAATATATAAAATTACAAAAAAAAACAGAGAAGCATACATAAACACCCATGTTAATATCCAAAACGGGCAGTGAATAAGTCAGGCTTGTCCATAAAGCCTCCGCTAATTCCTGAGCCGGCCTGAAATGTCACACAGGCCATTAGCGTCCGATATGCTGCCAATTTACATTTACGGCATGTAACATTCGCGCAGAAATAGGGTGGGACAGCCTAGTCATCGCCGTCCTATGATAACCTTCCGTAGTACATAAAAATCCGGGGGAGGCTCCAAAATAAGGCTCTTTGTTTTACTTGGAGTTGCAGGCCAGAAGAAGGTGAGGAATAACAAGCAGGTGGCCAGACAGGACCCGTCCCAGAGGGTCTCCTCGCTTCATTACGGCCGCCGGCCTCACTGCTGTAATTACGCCGCCGTTCCGGGAAGCAGGACGTGAGGAACCGCGGCCCGGCATCCTACGGCCGCCCTCAAAAGATTAGCATATCTGCTCATCTGGTGGCCCACAGCTAATGAGGACTAATCTAACAGGGTTGGGGCCCGTTCACCTCAGCGCAGTCGTCATCTGCGGTAAAACAACCCTTCTGCACTAAGCAGCGGGTTATGCCAAGAATCAGGCAGAATAGGTCAGGTGACAACTGAGGAGTAAAAACATATATAGAGAGAATGCCCAGAAAAAAATGAAGAGACCACTCTATATTTTTAAACAAATCTACATTTTTAAATCCTGGTTTAATCCTGGATCAATCCTGGTTCTGCTGGCAGAAGGCTACGCTGAGCAGCAGGCTGCTTCCAGGCTCAAAGTTTTTTTTAAGACAGCCAAACACAAGAAGAGCGTGAAGCAGGAGACACTGGGAATGACCAAAAATCAGCGAAGGTAGAGGGGAGAAGCAATTTTCTAAATGAGCGTTAACTTATCCGACAGTCTATCGTGAATCGGAGGATGACATCAAGTGACCTTCAAAAAGAATGGAGAATATTAAGCGCAGGTGTAAAGTGCATTGCTTGGATAGTTCTTATCAGAAGCAGGACTGAAGTACCATAAAGGAAGAAAGAAGCCCTTCATCAATGAGAAAACGGGGAAGAATCAGGCTGCAGTTTGCAAAACATATATCATTCATAAATTGAGAAATGAGTGTGTTATGGTCTTAATTTTTTCCGCCGCTGTATATATGTTTGCATATATAATTGCACATATACTTCCTGTTAATTTATTATTATTTATAGCCATGCAGAGAGTGTGGTGTCTGGCGCAATAGGTTAGGAGGTTGTGCCTGTGTTCAGAAGGTCACCATTTCAAATATCAAGGTCAGTACAGACCAGGTCGCTCCAAAGACTGAATGACCTGCCTCTCTCTCATTAAAAAAATTTGAATTTAGATAGAAGCATCTGTTAAGGAAACAAATACCTTTTAATAACCCTTTTCAGGATGTTCTGTTTGCGTACTGTGTACTTTTTAAACTCATTAACACTATGATTGCTTTAGTCTGCACTGTGTGTTCCGTCTTTGCACTTTGTCTGTTTTATACTATATACTTGTCTTTGCTTTAAGTACCTCACTGCTGAATGCACCAGAATTTCTCCCTGGGATCAGTGAAGCCAATCTTATCTTAAGGGGTATGAGTTTGTTTTGGGGAGGAAGGAGGGTGAGCATCCATTACTAGAATATTTAGGATGATGGTCACAAGCATCAAAATTCAGGCTGTGGCTATGTGAAGCAGGACTGTTACCCTCAGGTGAACCCACACATACAATCGAATCCGTAGCCATTAAATAAAAAAAGCTGATCGACTGCATAAAGGCAAGGGACCAAGTGTCTAAGGCTCCTGCGAGCAGTGGGGGTATCAGCTGCCTGTAACATGAAAGACCAGCCGTAAATCCAGGATTGAATTGCTGCACTAAGAGGTTAGCAGTGCTGAAGGAACCAGATAAGACGTACAGGAAGATCGAATTTGAGACAGATTTGCCTGTACCCCGAAAGAGGCGTATATCTGTAGCTGTGCCAGGGGGTAGGGGAGGGGTCACCTTCAAAGAGGGGCCACATGAACTCCTACCAGCAGGCACAAGCTCGCAAAAACCACATGTTCAGAGATCCCTGTTACTAGCCTGCTGTTAACTCCTCAGTCAGCAGACCTGGTTTATCTACCACCTTTTTCGCCTGGTTTTTATCTACGACCAATCCTCTGCATCAAGCAGCACCAGTCCTCCTGAAGTACTTGGAGACCAAGAGTTGGCTGTTCTTCTAAATTCTCTTCCCTTGGAAGATCCACTTCCAACACAGGAACAGCCACTGTGGGACAGCAACACCAAGCATTCACACAGTCCAGTGAAACAGGGTTTTACACAATATATCATCAGATGATCAGCCACTCCCAGTGGATTTAACAGGTCCAGGATGCCATTTCATTCATGTCTCTTAATGAGGCAGGAGAACAGACAAGGCAACACTCTAGTCCAAGTGATACCGTGCAGCTTGAAAACTACAGCGCAGTCTTTTTTTTTTTTTCGGCCTATTCTGCCGAAGTAATCTGACTCCCAAGTTAAGCCCCCCACCGCCTCAGCCATCACAAAGGCCCAGGAAGTACGCCGACCAAGGACACATCATTCCAAAGCTGCTCTGACAGGTGATACATGGGAGGGTGATGTTTCCCATAAAAGATGGAGTGTTTTTAGATACCTCCCACCCGGAGCAGAATAATTAAGATGCTGTCTAACTGCGGAGAGCACAGATAAAATCCTCAAGGAGAGAGGCCTGGGCTCCTCATCGCTGACCACAGATCTCTCGTTCAGAGTGTGGGATGTTGGTCACCATGGGGATTGACGCAGGATGTCTGGAGATGTCTTATAATAGGCAGAGAGCCCGAGGCGGTGGCTTGGCGGATTGGCTGAGTGAGGGTGTAACGAGAACCCTCTGGGGCTGGGACTCATCCAGGCAGGAACACGGGGCTGTGGTGGCACAATGAGGCTGGGCATGTTGCACAGACCTCTACCATGTGACAAGGCGCTAGTTTGAAGGCCATTCTTTGGGATCTGATCAAAATAATGCTAATGGTATGGAGGGAACAGCAATGGCTAAGGGGAATGCAAGGGCTTACTGACCATAAAACCCTCTTATATCTGTGCAACCCCACATCTCACCCCAAGGCTCCACACGCCTGTAGCTCAACTACACCCCCTACCTCCTGAAGTAGGAATGGCGTCCATTTTCATTTGCACACCACAAGGCCAATGGAACACGGAAGGGAAGATTTGACCCAAGGATCAGAGGCGGACATTTCAGGTCCAGAACGTAAAAATCCAAACCAGGATTTTGTTTCAACCAACCAATTGAGCATAAAGAGTCACAGTCACAGAGTATGCAACTAGTTGGTTGAAACAAAATCCTGGTTTGGATTTTTACTTTCTGGACCTGAAATGTCCACTTCTGCTAAGGTTCATACAGACTGCTCCTTATCTGTCCGTAGCAGGATCTCAGGAAGGTCATCTGTGCTGGATCAGACTCCCCGCACCGGCACCACCGAGCGCAGATATCTGGAGGAGGTGTGAGGCAGCCGCTGTGTGGAGAACAGCCGGCTCATTAACACCTCTTCCAATTATTAGTTGTTAAACTTTGGATGCTGGTGCTACAATTCCTCAACTCACCAGAGTGCCGGCCATCTGCGGAGAAGCAGGCAGGAATCTTAAAGCCGGCTTCCAAAAAAACAAGGGATATTTTTTTCCGAAAAAAAAAAAAAAAATGTATTGGATTCCGTGTTGCATATAAAATGAACATCCAGAGAAAAGATGTACAGCACACTAAGAAAATATCTGTACTGTGGTTTTCCATACTTCAAGCTGTCCTCCTAGCACAGGTTTACCTGTCAGTCATCCTCAGATTCTGTGATTCTTGGATGGATAAGAATGGATCGTTTATTCTGCTAGCTCCCCGCCGTGTGACCTCCAGCCCGACCTCACGGCCCTTAACAGGAGGGACTGGATTATGCAGACTGCTTTCACAATGAGCCTCAGCTTTCCAGGCGGTGGACAGACCCCTGTTGTCGCAGCTCCTAGAAAGATAGGTCACACTATCCCAGTAGGATCAGAGGGACAGTTTAATAAAAACGTGCAGGATCTTGGTCCTGCCCAGCCCTCGTCACTCAGAGAATGCAGCGGAGATGCATCAAACCGCAACTGTAGCCCCAGAGCACTGGGCCCCTGTAGGTTTTACAGCACGGCCATATTTAATTTACGCCTGAAGCGCCGGGCATAGCAAGGTGTCAGTGAAATCCATCCATCTGTCCATCCATTTCCCAGATTGGCGCAGCCAAGGACGGCCATGATGAGCCAAGCCTCTCTCAGGAAATAGGAGGCCTGGGACAAGAGAGATCCTGGATGAGAGGCTGGAGCGTCACAGTCAACATCCACACACAGCAGACAGGTTAGAGATGCCAGTCTGTCTCAGCGGCTTATGTTTCCTTCTGAGCATGAGCACAACAGTAAATCCCACTCCCATCCATCCCTCCATCCATCCATCCATTTTCTGTAACTGCTTATCTTATTCAAGGTTGTGAGGGTCTGGAACCTATCCTGGAGGCTATAGGCACAAGACAGAGAACAACCTAGCATGGGGCACCAACCCATCAGGGCACACTCACGCACAACAACATTCACTCACATAGGCACATCTACTTTAATTAGCCTCAGCATTTTTTGAAACTGGGGGGGGAAACCGGAGTGCCTGGAAGAAACCCCACAATGACACGGGAGGGCCTTGCAAACTCCACACACGGAGCCAGTGTGGGGACTCAAACCCAGGCCCCAGAGGTGTGAGGCAAAAGCGCTAACTGCTATGCCACCATACCACTATGCCACTCCTGAATCCCAGACCCCACCAAAAAAATAAAATAAATAAATTTGATCAGTGTTTCTCAACCTAGTCCTTAGGGACCCCCAGACAGTACACATTATTGCTCCTTTCCCAGGTCCCACCCAATCAAGAACACCAAATACCCGATAAAGGCAAGTTGGAAGCTGAGAGGGAGCAAAAATGTGGACTGTCCAGGGTCCCCAGTGAGGTGGAGGCTTGGCTGAGAAACACTGACTTACATCACAACATCATACTGCAGACATTTAAAAGGTCATGACTATTATGGAAATAGGCAAAGCAAGGCCAATTCTCTGCAGCGCCACAGCAAGGTCCAAACACGCACGGACCCTTTGAGGCTCAGCTCCTCAGCTCCTGCTCCGCATGATACATCAAAACAAGTCATCATTACACATGTGTTGCCTTTATAGGCTGGAAATCAACAAATGGAAATCAAAAATTAAGACAAGGGATAATCAAAAGGATCAAGAACCTTCCAAAGAAGGTTAAGGAGAATCTCTCTCTAGAAGCCTACATTGACACCTATTATTTTAATGTTGTTTCAGAATAGAATAGAATAGAATAGAATAGAAATACTTCATGGATCCTCATGGGGAAATTGTCCTTTCCTTTATCCCATAATATTTTCTGATATCCAAACAAGGTCATGTTCCTATGGTTCCTGCACTACTCACTGAAGACGCTAAAGTCAGGTGTAAGCCGCCCCTTTCCACAGAAGGAACCCAGAATGCTCTATTTCAGCACATTTCACGTGGCTTGACAAGCTCCAAGGAGAATGGTTTTGTTTTTGTTCCATGCCTTTGACTACAAGCAGCATTAATTACTGGAAGAGTGGGCTTCGATTTGCATGTAGCTGGGAATCACCAGTGAGGATTTGTCATGTGTCAGCATCCCGCAAGTTCCGCACGGTTGCTATGGTCATAGCAGTAACCACACTTTCTGGAAATTCCGAGATTTACCCAAGAATCAGCTGTTTTAGTGTAAGTTAGAGTGACTAACCTGCTCGCTATGCAGTTTCTTGGACCATTCTGCAAACTGGCAAAGTCCCGCTGATTCAGTATTGCGTCATTAATAAAACAACATCATCAAAACAGCTGTTTCCAGACAAGAAGCTCTCTTTCACACGTAAGCTGACACCACAGACATTTATCAGGAAAGAGGAGATCTATGAAGACCCACAGAGCACAATAGGGCTGCTGTAGAGCCTACAATCCCTATAATTATAATCATATAATCAAAGTCTATCGACACAACAGCAATTTTCCCTTCTCCGATGACTAGTTAGGTTGCTAATAAACGGGTGATCTGAGTCCACAGTAATCAGCAGAATCATTATATATAAATCGCACAATTTCATATCACATGGATTTTGTGGTCAGACTTTGCCAGTGCAAATTGATATTTAAATGACTGAGTCACCAAGTGACGACATGTATTTGCCGTTTTAAAACACGTTTGCTCATTTAAAATCTCCAACTAGAGTGCCTCTAGTGGTGAGGTGAAGAGCGGGAAGAACAGCATTCCTAATCCAAAACCAGACATGGATTCAACTGGAGAAAAAAAAAAAAAAACACTCGTGTTTCTTCTGATCACCATAATCGTTGCAAATGAGTTCTCACATCCAGCTGTCGAAACCGTTTCCAGACGAGCCAATCTGGAGCACTGCCATGGGCAGCCGTGCCACCAAGGGCTTCTGGGTAATCCTTAGCAAGGGCCTTCAGCAAACCCGCTGTAAAACAAAACGAGGAACCACGACAGTGCTCCATACAGAACAAACATTCATCTCTGAGGCACCCAGCCAAACCATTTCAAACACCGTCAGATTCCCATCAAAGACTTTTATAACCTGCTGTATGATTTTAGTGCAGATGCAGAAAATGTTCTTGAGCAAATCGCAGTTAAATACCTTACATGCTAAGTCCAAACTATTGGGTAACACTAGATAAAGATTAAGGATAGTCTCAATAGATAAAGGATTCAAGGTTCACACGGTGCGCCACAGACTGAACTGGTACTCCTTCTGGGAGTAATTCATTAAGTGTTCTATAAGCCCCGATTAGCAAAATTAGTAAAGCTTTAGTGGTTTATAACCCCCACAGAAAGGAACCTCTGTAATTAGGTCACTGGTAAATTCTCTCCAAAGAACACGGAGTTCCGCCCTTTTTTCCCCAGCACGCAAATTCTTTTCCACCCTCATTAACTAAAAACCCAAATCCCAGATAACGCCCAACATCTCTGACATACTCAGACAATAAGAAAAGCAAATCTCAGCTGGCTTAAGTGGAGAGCAACGTTTAATGTTTATTCAACTAGGAGTGTCTTCTTTTGATAAAAGCATCCGTTTCAGACAGACCGGACACTTGGCTGCTTATGTGTTTGTAGCATAACAGCGGTACAGGACGAAGGAGCGAATGGGAAGCCAGGGTAGCATTGCTGTGTTTCTCTATATGCGAACTACACCATACCTGTGCTCTCACATACCCGTTTTACATCTTCTCCATTTGCCAATGGCCAGTTCCAATACCGAGAACAGAAGTGTAGAGGACAGTGAAAATCCGAGGATGTCGTTCTTGCCCCCCCCCCCATATAAAAGGGTACATTGGTGGCAACCACGTCAAATGAGACCAATCCCATGATTCACTGCGCCGCAAGTTCGTTCTTGGAAGACAAGTTAGCAAGACTGGCCTACCAAGACCACAAGTACAATCTCTTCATTCTTGGTATTGAGATTCCGCCAAAGGTTTCCCCAAACTGATGTAAGTGACACAATTAATATTCCAGTAGTACCCAGAAGAGCATAAAGATACATCAATCACGGCCATAATTAATGCGGCATTTAAGAGAATGTGTTTTTTTCTATTATTATTTTGTGCTCTTTGTATAAGGACTTTGGTCACAGGCTTAATTTTTTCCTCTATGGATGCCCCCACCTCGGTACCCCTCCCCTGCGTTTTTCTGCTATGCTCCGAGGTTCCAGTCTGAAAGTCATCCCTACACGAACAGGGCTTCCCCGTTGTGCCGAGCTGTTTAGTGGCTGAGTTTTCGTTGGATGAAAGTGGGCCTGCGATAGATCGGCCTGTTTACGCTGCCAGGTGCATGACGCTGCCTCAGCAGTAGGGGGCGTGACGGAACGAGCGGCTACTAAAAGAGGGCCGACATGTTCAAGCAGTTCCGCACATTTATTTTTCTAGCAGGTGCTTTTATCTAAATCGGACATACAACTGGGAAAGCGGGGTGAGCCAGTCCCTGGACCCATTGGAGATTAAGGGCGTATCTCAAGGACCCAACGGAGAAACCAGTCAGTTGGCCTCAGGGCTTGAACCAACAAGCTTCTGATCACAGAGTCCCAAACACAGAGCCATACCACCAGTTCAGACCAGGTAATCCATCTGAAACTAAGAAGGTGTAGACCTGACCAGTATTTGGATGGGAGACCAACTAGAAAGGTTGGGCTGCTGCTGGGAGAGGTGTTGGTGTGGCCAACAGGGGGAGCCCATCCTGTGGTGGCCCCCCATTGGTTCTGTAAAGTGCTTCACAAGCGCCTGCCTGCTAAACACGCCATTAACAATTCATGCCCTCCTATTGACTCTTTAAGGCAGCATCGCACAGCACGGTAAACACATTTAAAAATGTACAAACAACTTAACTCCTGCAGAAATACGGGAGGCATCAAGCATCCCGGGAGGTCAGTCAGGTGAATATGCGCCCACATCCATCCAACTCCTTGTTTCACTGCATATATATTGTGAAACATTTAGCGTACTTAGCTGACAGTTTTATCTAAAGTGACACACAATTGGGAAAGCAAAATCAGCCAGTCCCTAGAGCAATTAGGAGCTAAGGGCCTAGCCAACAGCGAAATCACTCTCTCAATCCTGAGATTCAAACCAGCGACCTTCTGATCACAAGCACAGCATCCTAACCCACCAAGCCACACAAACACAAGCGTCTTTCTTACATGCATCCAGACTAGAGCAATATTAGCCTGTCATGACCTTCCAAATAGCAAGCTGTTGTCTCATTTGCCATTTACATCCAAACCGCCAACCCACTCCCTCCTTTACCCCAAAAGGACAAAGGTGCATAATAAAGGCAAGATCTTATTTTCAAATTCCCCTTGTCACATGATCATTTCCTCAAGCTCCCGCACAATGTAAAATATAAATAACTTCCGCAGCACAGTGTTTATTGGCCAATAACGAGACACAAAAGATATTCCTTTGCGTATTTTGCATATTAGTTGCTCATCAAAAAATCCAAGCATGAAGATGTGCATTTTAATTTTAAAAAAATTACATTGATGCATAAAAACTGCCCAGGCAACAGCTCATGATATGGATGATATGTCTACAGACTCTTAAATAAAGAATTAGGTGCATTTACTTGAGTCGGTACTTTGAACTTGGCACTCTCTTTCATCCAAATCCTCCTAGAGATGAATCCCATGAACTCCAGTCATGAGCATTTCAAAAAAAATAATAAAATAAAATACAAAAAATAAAATATTCTCCAAGCAATTCACATTCACTATTGCCTGCCCAGATACAAGAACATTCCTTGCCCAACTACAGAACAAGCAGAGGCTGTTTGATTAAGGAGCGACGATGCCTAAAAACAAGATCAATTCGGCCCACTGTTTTAACATTTTGCATCAAATATTATGTAACTGGAGGCAGAAAATAATGGGAACAGTGGCTACTGCTCAACAGCAGCGCAGTTCTGAGGCCTGACAGGATGGTGGTGTGGAACAGAAGAATGCTTCAAACAGAGATGCTACCAGTGGTGAGAACAAAGGCATAACTTTGGGTTGGGGGGGGGGGGGGGGGGGGTGAGGTCACCACCCATTTAAGGGGGTCCAAGGGGTTGGATTGGCTGGTTTTGATTATTGAGGTGGTTACAACACCCCCATCCCCGCCATAATTTACACCCAAGTATTCTCCTA
>JAABNX020000038.1:17547355-17558879 GCA_015163995.2 Mormyrus lacerda
CACACATAAAACCACGTGAGCACAAGGATGGTAACTCCACACACCCATACACAAAGCCCACAACCCACACAAATATCCTTTTACCTCCAGTACAACAAAGCTATTCAAGCCGAATTATTAAATACGTCAAACTAAATCACTTAAAAATAAGCCCTTATATGAGAAGATAGCATGTAGACTTGACTCTTCTTTTTCTGCATTAGGTAACACCATTTTCCATCAGACTATAATAGTGGTCTGATGTGTTTTGGGGTAACCCTCTTCTGTGAATTTAGCTCCTGAATGGTGCCAAGAAGCGTTAAATTGACAGAATGAATTTCCGAGGCAAGAAAAGATGTCCATTAATGAGCAAGGCGCTCTAAGATGGGGGTGAGCCCTGTGTTTTTCTTGCATTAACAAATAAGGACGGATACAGTCGGGTCGTAACATTTGCACATTTTGGCAGAAGCTACCGGATCAGACGCCGGCACACAGCGAGGGGGTCGTCGGTGAAGAAAAAGACCTTTCGTTGCTCTCGTCAAGGAATGACCCGCGCGATGCTACGGGGCAAAGCCTGCTGGGGTACCAGGGATCCAGCGGCGTGGGAATTGCAGGCTGACAAGAAATCACCACCGAGCCTCTGTGTGTGACTCCCAGAGAAGCAAAGGACGCCCACGTCCTTTTGAGCCGCCAGGACCGCAGAATCTCCCCGGAAAGCCGCCTGCTGTCCAAGGTCATGAGGGGGAAAGCTTTCTACAAGATCCGGAGCCATCAGGTGGATCGAAGACTCTATGTCGAACTGCAGAATGACACTGTAAAATGCACGCAACTGCCTCAAACTGAAGCGGAAGAAAAGGCATCTTTAGCTATGTCATTAAAATGGGGTGAGACATTTGCATTTCGATTAAGATTCTCTGCTGGCTTCTGTGTAAATTTTGCAAAAGCCCTCGGATGTGAGCAAGGCCAGGGCTCATGCTTAGGCAAACCCGGGCCCCGAGTTCTAGGGACCCACCATGTTTTCCTGCTTGTTACAGCAGCATTTTAGGTTAGGGCCTTAACAACAACTTTAACCCGGGGTCCCCCACCTCCATAAATTTAACCGGGAATATGAGGCATATGAGGTAATTCTGGGAACAAGGGGATCCGTCGCCCTTCTGCTCGCACCAGGATTCGGCTGAACTCAACGGGTCCCGGTGCCAATTTGCGCCCAGGTCGGTCGGCAGGCCGACTCCTGCATTTCCTCTCCCGGCACCCAGCTCAGGGCCCGCTTTCCCAGCAGCAGATGGCTCCTCATTCCCGCTAATTCCCAGCTATTTCACATGACAGCTGTCTGGGGGAAGTGGCTCCGGTAAGAGGTCTTTCGGGAGGAGGGAGGGTGGATGGGTGGGGGGGGGGCAAACGCGGCTTTACGAACGTTTGCATAGGCCGTGGACGACACGGCGACATCGATGGGACGTATGCGCGTATATTTAAATGTCAAAGATGATGAAACCGTGGTGAAACGTTTGCTTCAACCAAAAACAGAAATTGTTTTGTGCCGTTTTACCGAAAGATTCAATAAATGGCAGAACAAAAAAATACACTGAATTAAAAAATGCGCTGAGTGTTTTTCATGTTTATAGGCGGCAAAAGCTTTAACAGTAAAAACATATATCAAGCATAGTTATACGTTTGAATCTTGAAGTCTATGTTTTGCTAGCAGAGTCATGACTCTATTTTCTGCTGTATGTTTCATTCGATAATGAGGTTGGAGTTAAATTTCACTGTATAAAACTAGTGATGCTCAATCCATGCGAAAGAGGAGCAAAGGACTAATAGAAAGCAAGAGTGGACAGCACAGAAAGAAGGTGGTTTGGGTCTCATTCCAGCACAGTGATGTCATCATTGTCACATATGAACAGAGTTCCGCTGGCTGACAGGTGCAGCGATGACCGACGTCCCATTTGCCTCACTACGAAAGCAGCGATTGTTGGCTATTGTGATGTAATCGTTCTGAACACCGACAGGCTGCCGAATGTGAACAAAGCAGCAGAGGGACACAACATCCCCCTTGTTCAAGTGCCCCACCACTGGCAGCCGAGCGGACCTCGAGTTTCCTTCTGGCACCGCCTTCCCCTGCATTGTCTCGTGATTGGCTGGAGCTAACCTGTCTCACAGTCTATCTGTTGATTGATTTATGAGGTTGGAATCACAATGTGTTGATTGTAAGAGCCAGTGGAACAAAATCAGACAGCATGGTTCAGGGTTCAATTCTTAAGTTTTTAACAAGAAAATGTTAAAAATAGCGTATTTCCTGATAGCTCTAATGCACGGTGGAACAGTTTAGCACAACTGATGTAAATAATCGATTTCATTTGAAAACCACAAGTTTGACCCCAAATACCATTGAAGCGAATAATAATTAAGCCAAAATTATATTAGTGATACACACCTAAAGAGTAAATATTAAATAGATGAAAAGATAAACTTTAAATTACTTACGGCATATACCACTGTTGTTAGCATTTGCGTAAACTTTTTTTTTTTGTCTATGTGTGGTTTTACGTAAATCAAGAGACGCAAGTGTTCCAGAAAAGGGAAGAGCATCACGCAGACATGCTGAGGAGGGAGTGATGTGTAGGTTGAGCTCATTTTCTAACAAAATAAAGGGGTCTGAGAATAGACGACAGGCACTGAACACGAGGGGCTCGGCCGTGGCGGCCAACCGGGGGTGGGGGGGGAAGTGGGTTGAGACTTCTCACCCCAAGTCTCTGGATGGAGAGCCATCCCTGCTAGCAGGAGATCGTTGTCCCCGGGCTGAGACCGTCACAGGGCCTGGCAGCGTTGTTTTATTCCGTTGTTACTTTTCCTCAAAAGCAAAAGAAAACCCTGAGGCTTCTTTATTCTCCACCCTGACCCCCCCCCCCCCGCCCCCCCAGAGATTCATAGCCAAAACAGCCGTACAGATGGCAAACAGCACACTCTGCCAAGAGTTTCAAAGTGCGGGCCGGCTCTGAGAGGTGAGGAGAGAAAAGGATGGCGGGGGGGGGAGGTGTCTGTCTGTTTTTCAGTTTTCTGTGTGTGCGATTTCACTCAAGCGCTTTAAAAAAGGACTGGGGATGTGAGGGGAAAACAGCGGGTCTCACTGAGGTGGGGGCTGCAGCTGGGGGCCAACCTATTTGACACGCTGGACCACCGGAACTGTCAGGACGGGCTGCGACACAAAAGGGCCTTGCGGAAGGATCCGGGCGTGTGAAGAAATGGAACATACATGGCCCAAGTCGTTGGGCAAATGAAAGGCCAAACTGATGTGCCCTCCCTCCCCCCCACCTCCGCCTGGTCACGAATTCCCAGCCACACACAGCCTTATTGAGAAGGAGATAATCCAATTTAGGGAGGAAAACAGCTGCCATGGCGACAGGGGCTGGACGCTTTCATCCAATGACCTTCCACGTATTTAACCACCTGACGTTCCCGGAAACCTACAAAGGCGCCGTTCCAGTCTCATGACCATGATGAAGCGTGTAAAGTTCACAAGAGGCGAAAACGTGCAACAAAGTTCTCAGTATTCACACTGATGATGCTGAAGGTTAATTTTCCTGCTTTTGCCTATTCTCTACCCCATGCATTTGCCCCATGATTATCTGGATTTCAGTAACTACATATTCTTCATTTCATTTCATTTCAATCCCATAAAAGAAAAAAAAGTCATTGTTAGTTGCTGGATATAATCATGGGTGTTCAGAAGATGTTCAACACTTCTATTGTAATTAAACCCAACCAGTTACCACTATGATTACTTCAATAATTTGCTTGCTGCGAGTACTACGCACAGAAACCTACTGAGAAGTATTTATAAGTTCTAATCGCACTTGATATTTCAGGCTGCTGTCATCCCTCAGCGAGTTCAAGTTCTTCTTGGAGACAAGCAGAAAAAAACCGCAGGCTTGTGGGCTTGATGTTCAGGAGATGTGTCTCAACAGTCACTCAGGCATCAGATCTTCTGCCTGGATTCACAGGAATAGGACCGCACAGGAAACAGATGGGGCTACCTGAACTCTTCTCCCTTTTCCGAGTCTTTCCTGCCTCATACATAAACATGGTGCATGGGTGAAACTTTCAGGAGATTCGCCGAGGCAAATAGCTACACGCTTGGCACCGGAGACGGATCTGGGCTCGGAGAAGATGGGCGTCACGGCGCTGTGGGAATATGCTGGCAATGAGGTTCGAAACAAACAGCAAATATTGCAGATATTACCTCTGAATCCGCTGGTGCGGAATAATAACATACGCGGTTAAAGGTCAACCATATTGCAAGATGTATGGTTTGATTCAATGGGGAAAATTATCAAGCATTTCTAGAATGTAGTAGGTTTGAAAATACTGGCATTTTAAACCAAGAATAAAAATGCTGGAGATTGCCTGCGCACAGAAACGGCGTTTCTCTCAGCTTATGGTATCTCATTGACTTAAGTAACTCCAGGTTTCACCACCTTTGGGAGTTTCAGGAGCTTGACCCTGCCAGTGTAATTTGTTACAGAAAATAAGCCGATAAGCTTCATCTTCAGCTTATGCATCGTACTGTATTGTTTGCTTCACCGCCATCACTGTACCTGGGAACTCAATCCAGGTGATTTTGTAGCCTGAAAATAATTCATCACCCAGCTATTTGATGGAATGTGGCATGATGCTTAACTCATGCACCCATGTCTCACGTAGAACCGCAGGCATCTGATCTTGATCTTGTGCTGAATCAATTTTAATTAAAAAAAATATACAATACATTCATTTCACATTACCTAATCAAAAGGGTGTCACTTTGGATTGAACAGTGGGGTTTGAGGTCCCTGCTCATTCATCATGACAATATGATCATTTAGGGGGGGGGCGATATTGGCCAGTTCTGATTATTGTGGGGGTGAAAACCCCCCAGTCCCCCAGTCCCCATAGTTTACGCACATACCTATTCACATGACCATTTGTCCAGCGTAAGTCCCGGACAGGAATCTACTCTTTATCGCAAGACAACAAATGAACTGTTATGATTAGTTACAACACAACGATTATGCAGCAGGAGAAACTTCCAGAGACATCTTGAAGACGGCTTCCAAAATGCAGCTTGATAACTGCGCGATCAGCCTGGAATCACAAGACTGTCCTCTACAAGAATGTCGTTTGTTTGTGTCTGTATTAAAATGCATGACATACAACAGGGAGAGTGTGCCTCTGTGCGGCCAAATGGCTCTGAAGCTTCCAGTGCGATGCAGGAAAGACCCAAAAGTGCAGCATATTAAGCTGTAATTAATAAACGAAGACTGTACATTGCAGCCCTAGGTGCGAGGTTGCATGTCTCAGCAAACCACTGGTCACAATGTTTTAACTATAACGCTTCATGGGAATGAATACAATTATCAATAAGATGTATACATTTTGAGAAAAACACTGCCAGTAACTGCTCAAAGAGCCATGTGGTTTATTACAAATAACACTTTCTTACTATCTACCAAGCGTTTTTTTTTTTACAGATTTAAGGAAAAGTTTGACAATTAAAAATATCAAATTGTTTAAAAACCCTAAAGGCAATTTTCTTTTTTAATTATTGAAAATATTAAAAATATATAAGCAATTCAAATTAAAGCTAAGTTCATCCATCCAGAAAACATTGTGTCTTCTGATTACATCATTTTAAGAAACTTGTTACACAGACATACAGTACTTGTAACAAAAACACCTTTATCCATCTTAGAATCTGCTTCACCTTCACATAAGGTTGACTTAACCGACCTCATTATGCTCCTCAGCAGATGCTTTCAAAGCATCTATCTCAAATTAAAAACGTCCATAAATACTTCTAAATTCGCCTTGGGGTGAATGATTATTTGTTGCTAACGGTTCTTAATTAGACTGCCTAGCCTGAATTTGCTTTGTGAGAGTGACATGTTGTTTTCTCTCTAGATCGCACCCACCAATGAAACACACTTCTGAAAGCCACAGAGCAAAATGATCACGATCTTTTAGTTAAATTGCATCTCCCCATGCACAGATCAAAGGACAATTCAAGTTATTTCCGCAAGAATAACTGTGACAAATTGCAAAACAGAGTCGTAGTCTCTGTTCCAGAAGTTCATGCTATAGGTGTATAGTTGTGATTTTGTACTGTTCTTCCATGGTGCCTTGTTTTCTAAAACCGATCATCTGCGCTTCAGGACACGGCGGTGCCAGCGCCATGCATGTGCACCGCGTGCTCCACGCACGTTAATCGTATCACGGCAACCGCTGCCACGGCTACCCGCGCGGTGAGCACGCGTCATTTTCCGCCGTTCGGCGCTTTTTTCGCGTATTATCTGCGATTTAATCTCGAGCGCCTGGCGAATGACACAGATACTCTGAAACGAGGCGCGCTTTTTGCGGACGTGAAATATCAGAGATTGCACGCAACAGATGGAAAAGCTTTCAAAGATCAATTGCAAAATACGGGCTTAATAAGAAATAATGTTACACTGGCAATTGGAATTTTTTTGACATTACTGCAGGATTTAATTCCATGTTTGTTTTCATTTATTGCTGTTCAACTCAGTCACTCTTGTAAAACGCAACAGCTGTGTAATTCACCATGCATAAACAGATTGAGCTGGTCTAATTACAAGTAAACCACCAGCGTATTACTGGGTTTCGGCTCATGTGTAATTCTTGATTAAATCATGTATCAGGTGAGGCAACAATGGGCTAAGCTAAACAGACTTTCCCACCAATGGCGTGGCCCACACACTTGTCAGCCTTGCTTTCACCCACCAATTAGACCCTCGGTAACACCCAATAGAACTTCTCCAACAAAAGCCAACCACTGACATTTGGAGACATTTCCATTTCAAAGCTGGGACATTGAGTTTCCAGGCTAACACTGGAATCTGCTGGATCAGAACTGTGGAACATTCCATCTCCCTTGTCTTGTCTGGGACACGCTTTCACATGAGACTTTCAGCATTCATGTAGGACCTCCCTCTCCATCCATAATAACGGAGAAGGACATGTCCACAAGTTCCACGTCATGTTCTCCTCCTCCCTCTCCGTCCTTAATAACGGAGAAGGACATGTCCACAAGTTCCACGTCATGTTCTCCTCCTCCCTCTCCGTCCTTAATAACGGAGAAGGACATGTTCACTAGTTCCACGTCATGTTCTCCTCCTCCCTCTCCATCCTTAATAACGGATAAGGACATGTCCACAAGTTACAGATCATGTTCTCCTCTTGGAATCCAAAGTATTTCAGTTTCTGGCTGAAATGTTCATATTGCTAAAAACCAGCGGCCAAATTAAGAAGGTTTATCAGTTTGGTGGAACAGCAGAATGAATACATCTTAGTCTTTACAGAGTTTTCTAACAACGTATTCCCCCTTTTGTAAATAGGGTTTCTTCTGCAATAATGATGTTCAACAAAAAACCCTTTTGCTTATAAGGATTCCTGAGGACACAAAATGCATCTCACCATCCATCCATCCATCCATCCAACCATCCATTCTTTCATCTTATCATAGCTCTTTATCCAATACAGGGTGGCAGTGAGTCTAGAACCTATCCTGCAAAGCATATAGCACAAGGCAGGGGACAGGAAGTCACTTACATTTACATTTATTTTGCAGATGCTTTCAATAAACTGAGACAGCGGGGTCAGCTTGTCCCTGGAGTAACTAGGGTCAAGGCTCTTGCTCAAGGGTTCAATGGTAAAATCACTCTGCCGGCCAAGGGATTTGACCCAGCATCCATCATAGCACAAGACTACAAAAAGGTCAAAATGCATTGCCTGTGTGTTTTTACTGATTAAACCAAAAAAATAGAGTTTAATCTAGAGTTTAACTAGAGTTTAATCATAGATTTAAAATCAGTTATCAGTATTTGATGAGTCATTATGAAAGTGAGAGATGGTTTGCTGTAGCTGCTCTGATTCTAGATGATAACAAAATCAGCACATTTACCCGTCGAACTAGGTCTATGAAAGAAGGCAAATGCATAGCTTGGGCTTTTCCTTTGAACTGAATACAGATATTAACATATTATTACCATATTTGTAACAAGAAAAGTATTGGAACCCACTTCTCAATCATTGAATTCAGGTGTTTCGTTCAGAATCATTGCCACAGGTATAAAATCAAGCAACTAGTCATGCAGTCAGGTTTGCACACATTTGTGAAAGAATGGGTTATTCTGAAGAGCTCAGTGAATTTAAGTGAGGTACTGTCATAGGCTATGTGTCATGCCACGTATGCAACAAATCAATTGGTAAAATTTCTTCTCTGCTAGATATTCCATGGTCCTTTGTAAGTGGTATAATTGCAAAGTGGAAGCATTTAGGAACAAGAGAAACTCAGCCATGAAGCTGCAGACCACATAAAGTAACAGAATGCGGTCACTGAGTGCTGAGGTGCATAGTGCAGAAAAGTCTGTTGACACATCAACTGCTGAGTTACAAACTTCCTCTGGTATTAACTCCAGCACAAACAAGCTTCATGCAAGCCACACATCACCAAGCGCGATGCCAAACTTTGGATGGAGTGGTATAAAACACCACCACTGGACTCTGACTGGAGCAATGGAAATATGTTCTGTGGAGTGATGAATCACGCTTCTCTGTCTGGCAGTCTGATGGATGAGTCTGGGTTTGGCGGACGCCAGGAGAACATTACCTGCCTGACTGCATTGTGCCAACTGTAAAGTTTAGTGGAGACGGGATAATGGTATGGGGATGCTTTTCAGGGATGGGCTAGGCCCCGTAGTTTCAGTGAAGGGACCTTTTAATGATCAGCATAGCAAAACATTATGGACAATTCTATGCTTCCAACTTCGTGGTGACAGTTTGGGGAAGGCCCTTTTCTGTTCCAGCATGACTGTGCCCCAGTGCAGAAAGCAAGGTCCATAAAGACTGGGGGAATGGGCAAAAATTCCCACAGACACACTCCAAAGTCTTGTGGAAAGCCAGAAGAGTGTTGCACAGGAGGGACCAACTCCATATTAATGCCTAAAGTTCCTGTAGGCGTCCCAGGTGTCCCAATACTTTTGTCCATATGGTGTATCAGTAAGCAATTACTAAAGGCCTCTGAACATCTTGAAAACATAAATGCTGAAACATTTGTGTGTCTAGGAAAATAGGGTAATGGAGAAAGTAAAAAATAAGCACATTGAAACTGTTTGATAAAGTATATGTAGAAATATATAACTCAGAATATAAGGCGGGGGGGCAGGCTTCGCTAATGCTTCTGCTGCCAATCACATCATGTTTCTCAATCTAAGGGTTAAAAATTACAAGTTGTATTAAAACAGAGGCCATTGTATTAAAGACATCATTAAATTATGGGTGAGGGGGTTTTCACTGTCTGCCACTGGAAATATTAGCTGTAGCCCCTGACTCAGGTAATTTTAAGGCGGCAGAGAATAGGCCTCCAGTGTCAGGTATCTGATGACAGGCGGATTCAGGCTGGATTCTGCTCAAGTTCCAAGCAGACCTCCACATTCAGGGGCAGATTAATTTATCTGGGGGCCCTAGGCTGACATCAGCATGGACACTCAGGTGCTGCAGATTAAACTAACCCTTCAGTGTTTCCTGAGGTGGGGTGGGGCCCTGATGTTTGCCAGGGCCCAAGGCTGTAGCTTAGGATAGGGTGTGCATTAATCCACCCTGTCTATACCACACACCACCCCCCTCTAAACTCTGCCAAGGCAAGAAGGAAAAATCTGACTTTAACATACCAGGCTACTTCTGCTATCAAATAATTTCCGCTTGGCGTTTCCCTACAATGATAGTGGAGAAAGGAAATATTAACGAGGAAGCGTGCACAGGTGTTTGCTTCCGTATGCATGTAGATGTGAATAAATAAATCTCTTTTCCAATTTAGTGCCTGGTTCTGAATCAATAATCCCTCCTCTTTTATCTGGCATTGTAATGGAGACTGTGAAATTAACCAGGCTTTAATCGGTGTTTGGTAAACAGAGGCTCTAATGAAGGTTGCCTGCGTTTTAATATCGAGGCGCTCGAGTGTCACTGAAGTGCCCCCGTTATTTAAAGGAAAGAGAAAGAAAACCTGCAACCTCGCAGCTGGAAGAAGACAAAGGCTGTGTGTGGGGGGGGGGGCGGGTAGGGAGAAGTAAACAACATTAAATCTCCATGTCACATCAGAACAGCAGCACAGCCGCGCACAAGATGTCACCGAATGTCACGTTGCGCGACATTTATAGGATCTCACGTGCACCCCCCACCCAGACAATCCCAGAAATCCTTGCAAGGGACAAGGAAAAACGTTCAGGAACAGCAAAAGCCCTTCGGGTAAGTACAGCATTAAGGTCTGGCAGTTAAAGTTACAGCCCTGAACATCAGATTGTTCCGGATCACGGGCAGGCAGAACATCTTGTGCGTCGTGTGCTTTGAATTTCAGCTTCATGTGTCGCTAAGAATGTCGAACTCAACCCAGAGTTAAACATCAGAAGAAGAAAATCTCAATTACCACCGTCTCCTGTCTCCTGATCTTTCTGTTAATCTGCTATGAGGCTTGAGATTATGACTTTGGCGAGATTGGTGCACTGAAATATGACTGTTATTACTGTAGTTCTTTCTTTACCTAACACTTATTTTTAGGCCCTGAAAGTCATCCTCACCTTTTTCAATACCCAGACTCATCTTGCCTTAAAGTTACCATGAACGTGGTAGATGCTCACTTTCCAAAATCTTGGGGACAAAAGGTCACAAAAGAGTGGAGTGGAGGGGATGCCAAGCTATATCAGTGGTCTAAACCACACAGTAAAGGACCACTTTGCATCATCTCGAGGGTGGAACGTGGCACATCCAACTATTGGAGAACCGGGGGACCACCATCGTGAATTGGAGAGGATCCCTGAATCTCCATCTGCCCGGAGCCCAGGCCCCAAAGGCAGAGAAACCCATACCGTGGAAATGCTCCTTCTCCAACAGACAGAAGAAAGTTAACTGATGTTGTAAAAAGTAGGCTGTTCAAAGAAGTCAAACAAGATGTGAAAGATGGCCTTTAACCGTGATGGATGCAATTCTCAGGCCATGTTTGAGAGAGATGCGATACATTGCATCTATTCTGTGAGTAGCGGCAGTGACTTGACTGTAATAGGTCAGCTGTAGATGTTTTTCATAAAGTCATATTTCGCAGTAACCTAGGTAACACTCAAAAAAGAAGACTGGAAATTCTAGAAGCTTCCATGATATTGACAAGAATACTGGTACATTTCATATAGCATAAAACTAGAAAACCCAGTTTTATGCTATATAAAACCATCTGATTTATGAAGATGGATGTAACATATAAAACTGCAATATATTAAAATGAACTACTGCTAAGCAACTAATAATATTTTGTCATTGTAAATTGCGTGAATTGCATTTTTGTCATTTTGTAAATATGATTATGGTCTTCATTTACATAAACTGAAATTATTAATGAATAGGCTTCACTTTTGTTAGAATATATTACTTTCCATCCATCCATCCATCCATTATCTCCCGCTTATCCGAAATCGGGTCGCGGGGGCAGCAGTCTCAGGAGGGAAACCCA
>JAABNX020000038.1:17558979-17578186 GCA_015163995.2 Mormyrus lacerda
GCCCCGGGCAACATAGCTCCTGGGATCACAGGAACACACAAACCCCTCCACCACGATAAGGTGTCGGCTCATGGAGGAGTATATATTACTTTCATCTTGAACAAATTTAAATATTTCAAAAGATTTTTAAAGATTTAATTTTACATCCCGAGAGTGTAATTACAGCAGATACGATCACATGTTCTTGTCAGCTGCTGATCACATGACATCATATTCATCATGTCATTGGACAAACAAAGTCCTCCTGAAGTGAGGGTACAGGGGGGTGATGGAATTCACAGGCTGCCAAACTGCCAACTGCCCACAGGCAGAAAGACAGAGGAGGCACAAAAGTGAAAGCAAACAAACACTGTCCTCCTTTACTCATGTTTTTATGGCCAGACACAGGATCCAAATGTAGCGGACAGGCGAGTCACGGCGGCCCACTTTCTTGGCATTTCTGGGGACAGGAAAAGGTCACCGCTGCTGGGGGGAGGGGTGGATCTTTGCCAGAGACCGTGAAGCACAGCACTCCTCCTGGGCAGAGCATGGCATGCCGAGAGTCAGTCAGACCCCGCTGGGGAAGGTCATACGTTTCCCCCGCCCAGGCCCCCCCCCCCCAGAGCCACGGGATGCCCCGTCTGAAGGGCGCGCATTGAAGCACTTCCTGTCAAGCTAATTTTGATTTTTACTGCTCATTATCCCACCCGGGGGCTGTGGGGTCGACGTGCTGCCCGTTGCCCTTCCCCCCATGTCATTTTAATCCCACTTACCGTCACCCGTCTGTGCCCCCCAAAGATCAATGCGCCGCCTCCTGTTAAGCAAACGTACCTGTACTGTAAATTACAAATGTGTCTCTGGGGTTATGACAGCATGCAAGGGTGTGTGTGTGTGTTTGTGTGTGTGAATGTGTGTGTGTGCATGCGTGAGTGCGCGTGTGTGTGTGTGTGGGGGGGTTCATTCTATATCATTACAGATGTGTTCCCTCCCCCCCCCAACCACATTTCTATTACAGTAGCCCATTACAGGGACATAATAACGTCTATGGTGCTTTCCAGAGTGTTACCGTCTACCATAAAAGCTGCACAAGGCAGCAATTCTTTTTCCAATTACATTTTTTACATCGTTAACAGATGCTTTTTATCCAAAGCAGCACAACTGAGAAAGTTGAACCAACCAGTGGTTAAGGTCCTCGCTCAAGGACCCACCTCTGCCAAGCCTGTGATTTAAACCTACAACGTTCTGGTGAGCAGCATAGTGCCCTACACTGCTCAGCCACACATCTGGAACAACTGTGACATCAGAGCACATCGCATCATCACCACTGCAGACAAAGTGGACCTGATTTGTTAGTTACTTCTTTCCCACCTTCTGGGGATTTCCGGTGGCCCAAGTATGACCACAGGGGAGGTGGCAGTGGTCATGTGGAAACCCCAGTGAGGTCACCTCCCACACTGGCGCGAGCCTCATTAAAATCTGCGGGGAAGATGTGAGCGTGATGGAGGCTCAGTGGAGTCTCCCTGAGGTTTTGATTGGTTCCCTTATCTCAGACATGCAGCTAACACTCACTCGACCAAAGAGCATGTCTGTGAGCGTGAAAAAATAAAGACATATAAGTGTAGGAAATCATTATTTGGTGTATTTGTACAGACAAAGACAAAAAACCTCAAGAATGTCTTTTCTACATTAACCCTCACTGGTGAGCTGGACTTCTGCTGAATGATGTTCTTCTACAGCATCAAGTCAACCGTCATCGATCAGACTTCCTTCCAGCCACGTTCTCCAGACCTTCACCAGACTACACCAGTGACAATGAGAAAACACCATAACCAGGGCTTCACATAACTGGTATGCAAGTACGTATTCACAATATAAAACAATATGTGCAGCAATTTCTTTTTGCAACATTGCAGATGCGTACTAATTTAACGCACATTTGTGCTGCTATAACAAAATAATTACGGTTAATTTTAGCCTTTATATCACGAATGAAGTACGACTTAGCCGTATTAAGATTTAAATGCGTGGTAGTATCTTGTCGCAGCAGTGCGAATGCTCGTAAAATAAGTACGCATCTGCTCTGTGTCAACGAGAAACTGCCACATGTATCACTCTACATGGCAAATGCGTACTTGTGTACCAGTTATGTGCACCTCTGACCACAGATGCCAGCTAGATCAGTGAACAGTCAGCCGTCGATAAGCTACCTCAGGTAAACCTCCCGAGGTGAGTAACAAATCAGATATTACCAGCTTGCCTGCGTCTGAAGCTGCTCCTTACCCCTGAGGTAAGGGTTCTGAGAAGCTAAATGTGGGTGTAAAGGAGACGGTTCTGTATTTCCAGAGCGTGTCTGTGGTGGGAAACAGAAACAGCGCCCAATGTCCCATGGTGCCGGAAGACGATACGTGTACACCAGTCTACAGGGGCCATTCTACGTTTTTTAAGGTGGGGGGCATAAGAGGGGTCATACTTCATACAGAGACCCAAACCTTATCATTACTCAATGAGATGTTTTGAATCAGTGAGTGATGGGAGGCGGTACTGCAGGAGCCAATCAGTTATCAGCTGTGGCCCTGTCCGTGGACACGCCCCTGCTGGCCAAGCACAGTACTGCAATCTCCTCCAATTGCTGCAGAGGTTGATTAGTCCTCTGTGCTGCAGATTGGAGTCAAACATCCCAGACATCATCACCGAGGGAAGACTTACGCAGCCTCAGGCAGGACCCTTGGCCTAATCTTGTTAATGGTGAGTGACTTCCTGGCAATAAAAAAACAGCCTTGTTTGGTAATATAATACAATGAGAAAATGTATTTTCCAGGAGAGCCATCCACATTTATTTGGAGTGAATAAAAATAAAAATGAGGCTTGGAACCGACTCCAATTAAAATCCCCCGATACTGAAATGGAATTCAATTACAACTCCATATGGGGAATCCTTCAAAAAGTGACAGCATTTTCATTTTATTTAAAAAAAAAAAACATAATTCATTGATGATGACCAATCTAAACTGAATTTGACACCCAGTCAGCATTCCATAGCATACAACCTATAACCTGTGGTTAATTATTCAGTTAAACAAAAGGACATGAAAACATTCATTTACCCGTTTCATTATTTATCTGGCGCTGACTTAATCTAGCAGCTGTAGCTCCTGCTCCACCAAAAGGCCTATTCCTCTCTCCCCTTTGTGTAAAGAAATGCTTCTTTGTTCTGATACTAGCTGGGTTTCCAGTAGCCTGCAGCTCTGCAGCCTCAGTTCAGCTCTAGCTGCACAATAGCTGTCAGGGCTGAGCTTATCTGCTCCTCTCCATTCTTGGATCGCGTCTTCCCCCTTTGCTCCACACCAAAGGAGACTTCAATCCGAAAGCATATGATAGCCCCATCTTTTTTTTTTTGTTCTTTGTCGAGCCCGCTGTAGAGCGGCTACATCCCTTTCTGAAGCGGGCTGGACCACATCACATTGAGGACGAGAGCGTGGCACGTCTTACGTCTCTGGCATGGCTTCTGTGGACATCGATTCTACACCCTTACGGGAACTTCTGGTTTCCGTTTCCTCTTTTAACCACACTGCTGTGATGTGAAGCCCCACATGTTCATTAAAGGAGGCCATCGCTCACCCACCCCCCCCCCCCCACCGCGCAGTACCACATCACATATTCCAATCTACCGCATTTATTGAGTGTGGGCATGGCCACTCAAACCACCGAGGTTTGGAGGTGCTACAGTAAACGCTGAATGAATCCTAATTTAGGAGATGCTGTAGCGGAATGTTCTGCTAACCATCCAGCTAACTATGATCTTCTTACTCTACTCACTAGCTAGGAGGGGGGGGCGGGGCGGGGCAAGTGGAGTACCAGAAACAACAAACATGCCCTCCAATGGTTACTTTCAGGAAGCATGTTCTGGCTCCAGTGCACCACCTGACCCGATATGCAACCAATGAGTTAAGAATGGCAGAAGCTTTCATGTACATTTATGTACAATCAAAAAAGCCTATGGATCAAAAACAGAACTCTGGAGTACCCCCCTAATCACACCGACCCAGAAACAGAGTGCGGCTCTATGAAGATTTACACGTAATTAGCAAATATTTTTATCCAAAGCAACATATTTTTCAGAATTCAGGGTCAGCCTGTCCGTGGAGCAGCAGTGGCCAATGGCCTTGTTGATGGTCCCAGCATTGAAACCATTCTGTTGACCAAATCACGAGATTTGCACCACTGACCTTCTGATCGCAGTGGCTGGGTCACACCACCCGCCCAAAGAAGATGCCTTGCTTTGCATTTGACAGTCTGTCGTGCATCTGAAATCTTACTCGGATTTAGTCTCTGCGTAGTCTTCATTTTATTTTTTAGGTTTACATGAATCAGATGCATTCGGGAGGTGTAGGAGATATGTGTAAGTGTCCTCGTGTCCTCTATTGCCTAGAATAAACTCCGGTCCCACCCGCCGCCCCCAGCGACCTAGACCAGCGGTTAGAAGATGGATGGCTGGTTAAACATAGGTTTTCATATCGTCAGCAGTCTCTGTCTCGTGCCCAGCAGGGTAAGAGCTTCCGTAGCTGTACATCTCCATGACATTTTGCCTGTGTACTCATCACCTCTGCGGAATAAGCCCGGGAACGGGGCAACGGTGTGATCTATGACCTCCACCTCGAGCCAGGTGCGGTGCTCGCCTTCCTTAACAAGCATGACACGCTCATCAGAAGCCCTCATTTATTAGCGCCTCCCGTCTTATAAATTTTCTGCGGAGAATGGATGGCACAGCAGAAGGACAGAGAGGCTCACAGTCGCGAAGACCATGAAATCAAACTATGCTTTATTTGCCATTTGCGCAAGCACACTGGAATGCTTCTTTCTGCATGTCCAATCTTGCTCTCCATAGAGACACATACACATCCAGACCCTCCTCATTTAACAACCGAGTTTCGTTCCTATGACTAGGTCATTAAGTGATTTGCTCGATAAATAAGGAGCTTATAAGAATAGAGGAAATCACATCTAGCACACATTACTTAGGTTTGTACTGTAAATACAGGTAATCGTTTTTATGTATTCTGAGTAAAGCAAAGGTCTAAAGGAAACTCCAACTTGATAACTTTGTTTTAATTTGCATAATTGCTGAATGCTGAGATGCCATCTTCCCATTCCTACGACCAAAGTTCTCGTACAGTGTACAATACCGACTGGTTGGTGGGCTGGTCGTAAGTCCGGGCAGTTGTGAAACAGGTAAGTCGTTAAGTGAGGAGCGTCTTCATAAGTAAGAGTAAAGTTTAAGGCCCCTAGAGTCGTTGCTATGGGTTTAAGGGCCTAACAGAGACATGGCTATTGCACCAAGCATGGGTTTTGAACTGGTTCACTTCTGATCACAGGCACAGAGAACTCACCCACTCAGCCACATGTCACCCCCAACAGAATTGGCTTGAACCTTGTACCTCAGCAATGAACTCAAACCAATCAGTCTATTGCCTGATGTCCATTTTGATTTTGTCCATTTTCATAGCTGTGCATATGAATTCTATAAGTTGTCTGTTTTCAAGATGCACATTCACATTAGCATTTCCTTTTGTTTTGAAGTCACCTGCAGGAAGCCAAATATGCTAATGAAAGCACCCGATCAAATGATAGATACAATCGCTTTCAAAACACTTGGAATTAGCGAGGAGATGACATCTAGAAAACGCCGGGAATCGATACTTAATTGGCGGCTTTTATGACTACATGAGAGATGACTTTGACAGGGCGGATTTGTTGGGAATGATTGAAGCCTGACTGGCATGTGTAAGAGAGTCCAGGGCTAGACAGACACATCCAGGAAAAAAACCCAGGAGGAGGAGTGAGAGAGAGAGAGAGAGAGAGAGAGAGAGAGAGAGAGAGAGAGAGAGAGAGAGGGAGAGCGGGATGAGACGGTATGAAATGTGACAAGTCTGTGAAAGCAGGCATACAACACCGGTAGTGGGAAGCCACTCAGAGCGGGAGTGGGGTGCACTGCCATCGATTGCTGGACAGTGGCAGCACTGAGCGTACCCAAGCTGGGCAGATGAAGGGGACCATGTGGCCATTTAACTAAGCCCTTTCTCCCGCTATGTTTATCCGTATCGGCCCAAAAATGCATCCATACCACTGCTGGTAGCTCAGGAACGCCGTTCTCTTGGAATTTTCCCACCAGAGCGACAGCAAGCTGAGTTCTTTTAATTAGACCTTTCATTTGGAAAGAGCTGTTCAAGCCAAGGTCATGTACACATAACTCCTAGATGACTAAGATGTCCCTCTGATCTTTAAAGACCCCGAAGAACTAGATGGTACATCAAAGGCTGAATGTAGCTCAGAAAAGTCACCAAGACTTCCACCAGCCAGACCCTTAACTTGCACCAGGCAGGATTAATAATTAAATATTTCTTATTAGTGGGTTAGTGCTCCAAAAGGAAAGTGCGTAAACTAGACAAAAAATAGCTTTTTTCCCTATTGATATTGATACTTTTCTTTCTGTGGGGTGGCTGCAAAACTATTGAAATTAAATGTTTATTCAATAAGCATGTAAAAATGAAGACATTGCAATGGAATAGGCGATTCCTACAGGCAGGAACGCTGCTAGAGATCATACCGGGACCTCAACCCAGACCAATCCAATTATGTTCCAATATGTTTAAGACATTCATCTTTGGGGCCAGTGTGTGGCTCAGTGGGCTAATCCTCTGCGTCTGTGATATGAAGGTCACTGGTTTAAGCCTGGCCTTGGCACATCTGTGGGTCCTTGAGCAAGGCCCTTAACCCCTGGGTGCTGCAACAGGTGGCTGCCCTTTGTGAGCAGCCTGCTATCACCTCCCAAGAGTAAGAGAACTTCCCCACATGGATCAATAAAATATTACTTATTATTATTCCCCCACCTTATGGCACCCCAGCCTACATGACAAAACGTTGCTGTAAAGGTCTTCTAGGTCTTAATATTTGGATAGTCAGCTAGCTGAACTCTGATGACTACTTAAGTATCCAGTTTTTGCTTAAGCAACATAATTTGGTAATACTTTACTTGTGGCGGCACAAGTAATTTAGTAACTTGGTTATTACAGAAGTACAAATCATGACCGTATACGCTCATGAGAGTTTTACTTGCAGAAAAATGTTAAGGTAAATTGAAAAAATGATTGGTTCAGCGCAATAACCAATCAGATTGTAAAGGAGGTGGGCACAAGCAACTAGAGGAAGCAGAACCAGTCAATATGATGTCTTTGTCCTTCCTCCTCTAGTTGTTTAGACCCACCTGCTTTACAATCTGATTGGTTATCTCTCTGATTTTTTTCGACCCTCAACACATTTTTCTTTAAGTAAAACTCCCACGAGCATGAAGTAAATGAACCACTATGATGAGCTGTTAGTTAAGTTCTCCCCGAACGCGCTTCATGGGCCGAATGGCCTCCTCTCGTTTGTAAATTTCTTATGTTCTTATGATTGATTAATGATGAAAAACACGGGATCGGTACGTAACCGACACTCGTACTACTGCATTATTTGTGCCCCTCAAGTAAAATGTTACCCATAATTTTATAATATAGTAAAATAACGTGATTACAAAAGCAAACAGCCCTCATAAAATGTCAGAGAGAGAATCCTTTTTAAAAATTAAAGTCATATTTTAATTAACTAGACTTAATCTTATTATGTTAGGTAAAAATACAGAGAATATAGTAATATATTGTGGAATTAATATTCCTATAATAAACTCCAGTCACAGAAATGCAAACAGTTGCACGCGCGCTAGTCTGTTTGCCAAAGACTCTGAGACGCTATTTATTTATATCAAAATATTATTTATGAGTTACGGCATTTTATTGCCCCCCTCCGCCATTTACACATTTTCTGGTGGTTTATAAAACACAATTTTGTTCACAAATGGATTCAATAAGGGAAGCAGAGAATAATTAGCTGCGAGGCTTGCGTGGCAACTGCACTGTTCACCCGAGGGTTTATTCAGTGAACCTTTAAAACACAGCTGCTGCAGTGACCGGACGTTCATAATCATATTTGTTATAAATAAATTCGTAATTTTAATAGCGGCATTTTCTCCTTTTCCCCATATGTCTATTTTTATTACAGACGTGATTGAGATCACCATTAAAGCGTGCATAGGTTTTTAAACGATTCATAATTATTTTTAAAAGCATTTCTGAATGCCCGTGGTATTCTGGGTAATATCTAGTCTTTTTTAATATACCGACGGGCAATTATTTTTTATCACAGTTTTTGTTTAATATAATTAACTAGCAATTTGCATAAGGACGTGTAATTTGGCTTCTCCATACAGAGGTCTCAGAATAATAAGATTCTAAGATAATGGGTTTGGCAAATGCAAAATAATGCAAAACACATATTTATTCCGTTCGGACTGACATAAAATCTCCCAGACCTCACATTTCTAAAACAAAAGGATAGATATGAGAATAATCATATAAAGTTTATATTCTTTTTTATCTTTCAAATAGTCTGAGCAGACGAGCGTTTGGTTACCAGTGAAGGGAAAAGGCGGATCAAAGACCTGACGCACTGCCAAGTAAAAATCCCAGGTATGGGCGTATAAATTATTCAACAGCTCTCATTAACCTCGACCAAGCAGCGCTAAAATCAATACTCATGCTGACGCAGAGCGCCCCGCTTTTATTGCCTTTGGTTCTGTTAATGAGCGACACGTCGGCGGAGGTAAGACTCATAATAGCGGATAACGACGGCAAATATCTTATTTATATGCGTCGATAGGAAGCGCTTTCTTCAGCCACATGCATGTTAAACAATAAACCCCAAATACTTTTTTTTTCCCCCAGCATTGCGGTCCCCACATTCACAGACTATCTCCAGCGAGGGCTTAATTACATTCCAAAATCTTTCACCTAAGTTAATGTGACACTTTCCACCGACTTGTGGATCTATATGCAATATGCAGAGCAGTAGCAGTGCCGGAATTGTCAGCTCAAATGAGCCAGAATGGAGTGACTGGTAGGTAGGAGGTTTACTCTGGTGATTGAGCAACAGATCTATGAATTCTGTGCAATGTGCACTACCTGTCAAGGTTTCCATTGCACCACTGTTAATATGGAAAGGTCTGTGAATTCTAGGTATGGTCCTGCAAGATAAAATAACTTTATCTCTTTCTAACCATCCCTGAACTTCAAGGACTGTCAGGTGGTGTGTAGAGATCCTTTCAGATCTTCCAAGAACTGTCCACTCTCCTCTTTTGATGATACCCATCAAAGCCTTCTTTCAGCTTCTGTATTACGTTTGTCTCTATGCCGTTCCTTCGGAGACATCCTGAGGACTGATACCTTTTCATTCTATGCCCATTGCTCCGTAAACACTCCAGATGTCCATGTGCATGATGATATGCAAACATAAAGGGTAAACATAGGTAAACTGAGAGGAAGTGATCATTTACCCTGATACTGACACAGCTTTCCCCTGAAATGGACACATTTCCCGTAACCGTATTTTACCGTCGGGGAGTGGCAGTATTAGGGATGAGAATCACATGCCCAGAGTGCCTCCTCCTTCTGGTTCCTAAGTACCTATGAAGCATTTTATCTGCCATGTTCTGCTTTACTGACCCCTCGTGACCTGGATGGAGCCACAACTGCAAAATCCTGTCCCACGTCCCCTTAGAAACCCATTCGTTTGTTTTTGCTTTCAATCCTCGCCAAGGAGCAGTATTCTCCTCCCGCTTGCTCAGTCTGTACTGTCTGTGCAGTTGATACTTAGCCCCGTTTCCTATGAAAAGGAGACTTTTTTCCACAAATAAAGACCCTGCTCCCTGCCCTGCTGTGTGCTTCAGTTCCCAACCGGAGACTCTCCCACATCTACTTTCTGTTTTTTTAATCCGTCCCATACAAACACGATTTGTTTTCTGACTTTAATATGATACCCTCCCAACTATATTTTCCCAGCACGGCTAACTTGTAGCAATAGTTTAATCTGACATTATCTTTTGCTCAACACAAACCATGATCAAAAGCAATATGTGTATCTTATCCATTTATACATTCACCTCCTTATTCAAAGATAATCCAAGTGAGGTATCCTGGTCATGAACAACAACTTCCTTGCCTTTTGATGTGCAACTTTTTGACCAACATAAATATCTCCAAGTAAAATGCTTACTTCTGCCTTAAATTATCTAATAAATTAGCCATTAAAGTTTCTCTATGTTCTATCTCAATAAGCTCAAGTACAATCCAGGAAATATCCAACAGAGCGATGTCAATTAATGACAGACAGTAGATGTGGTCAGTGGTGGCTTGATGGTTAGGGAAGTGCACTTGTAATTGAAAGATTGCAGGATCAAATCCCCCACCAGCAAGTCGCCACTGAGGTACCCTGAGCAAGGTACCATCCCCAAGCACTGCTCCCCGGCCCCCTGCTATGTCACGAAAAGTCACATATGGGTTAAATGCAGAGGACACATTTCGTTGTTGCGCACTGTGTGGTGTGTTGACAATGACCACTAATTCTAATGCTTATAAGTGTTGCTTTCTGAGAGGCACTAGTCTCATAGTGTCACCTTATGATTAACGGGAAGGTGACAGGTAGGCTTGAAGACTGGTGGGGTGGGGGGGCATTAAAATGTGTTAGGAGAAACTGTGGACAATCATTGAGCATTTAAAGAATGATCAGAATGCACCTTCCCAGGAACTAGAGCTGACAGGTAATTATTAATGCTATCAAAGGGGGAATCCAGAACAGCATACTTATGGTGCTGCTGTTACTCTGTAAGATCTCCATCACAGAGGACTGGCAGTTCTTCTCCAGTTTCATCCATAAATAAGGAGAAGGTTCTCTTTCTGGAGGTGCCAATGCCCTCAGAGGAGGCTCCTTTTGACACGGAGGCCGGTTTCACTCAGCAAGTTTGCGGCATTTCAGTTGACAGGATCTGACCTTTAATTCAATTGGCTCCACTTGTCAGTCTGGTTCCACGGAGGACAGACGGAGTGGAGAGAGGGGTGCCGCGAGTCCCTGGGCGACGGCACGCTCACACGCAGACCCGTGTGGATTAACAGACGAACATCTGCTCTTTCCGTCCCCCCGAACGCACAGTCAGGGTTGGGGAGGTGGGGATGATGTCCTGTCCCTCACAGTGGGATGCTGAGGCTGCCGGAGAGCATCCCTGCAGACTTCACTTCTTTTTCACACCTGAAACAGTTGCTGAGGTGACATCTTTGCAAAGTACTTAAGTTAACCAGACACTAATCAGTGTAATCGGGGGTGATTCTAGAACAATGATAATTCATAATTCATACAAATGGGCAAAATTCATAATTAGGCAACGGTGTATTTTTGAATCAGAGAATGACAGTGGAGCCCCCCCCCCCCCATTGGTTAGCATCTCCTTGTTTTGTTAGGTGGCCAAGATCTATATGTTATTGTGGGGTGCCATAAAAATATTTTTGAGTTAAGATCAGGAACTGGATTCGTGCATTAAAAGGTAAGAAACTGAGGGAAAGAACATTAGTGCGTTTTTGATACCTAACAGTACCTACATAACAGAGACGGCATTTTTTCCGGTGTAGATAGGAGTGTCACTTATTCATTCCAATAGATGGCGCCAGTATTATTTTTTCTCACACTTGCCGGTACCCAGTTGTTACAGAAATTTACTGAAATGAACGCACCGTATAGCTAGATTTGGCAACAACAGGAATGATAAACTGATAATAATTACATATTCATGTTCTTTCCAAACTATTATTATATTGATATAATGAAGTATGTAGACCAATGATATTCTCAGCACTAAATCCTGCTCTGCGTAAAGAACAGTACCACCAACAGAGATAATGCACATTAAAATACACATTGAAAATCCATTTCTTGAAATGGGTTTTACAGTATTGCAAAACAATCTTACAGAATTCTGATTCTGAATGTACCACATGTGAATATATATTATTTATTCGCAAATAAGAAACTTTTTAGACATCCTGAGTGAGATGTGAATTGGGATTTGCGTATCAAACTAAAATGGCACGAAGTGCGTACACGTCACCAGGGGGTCTACGATCGAAGTACACATTTTTTCTTGGTGTTTGGAGATGGATGAATCAATCTACGTGCAAAATAAGCTGCAAGTGCCTTTCCACCAGGCGACTGGAGTGATCGACCCAAAACATTCAAACGGTCATACATTTTCAGCCGGTGTTCCCAAATAAATAATTTATTTTTGATTATATCATAAAACCACAAATATCTGAAATAAAAGACATGGGGCTTATTTCAAGAAGTACGAAGGCTCATTTTTAAGAACTTCATATTAGGTGTTTTCTTGTAGAACAATTATTAAAATTTACTTTGGGTCACCACAAGGTGGCAATGTTGGCACACCAGTGTGGAGACCTATAGCCGAGTCCGTATTTTTAAACATTAAAGGTTATCCGCAGTAAACGGTCTACTTTTATATAACTACTTTGATGCGCTACATTAGGCATTTAGTCTTCAAATAAAGACCGCAGCATAATTTAATCCCTTTAATGTTAAGGATGCTAAACCCAAATGCTTTTAAATAAAAGCTGCGCTTTGCCACAAGTCAAGAAAAGCTATGTCCTATTAAAACAGCAGTTACCAGCGTATTGTTCAAAATCATCTAAAGCCATTTAAATGTAATTTTATGCGCTGCATAGCACAAAATAATAGCAAATTGAAGCAACTATTAATAACTTAAATTATTAATAACTTGCTAACAATTATATCGGTTCTAATATACACCTAATCTGGGGCGTTCATTGGCCTGTTTTCTCCCTCACCCCGAATAAATGTGTATTCATTGACTTAAATAATTAATATTATATACTGTGTACGTTTGCCATCGCCCTCCCACTAGTTAAAACTCAATCCCCCTATACATTCATCTCTAACTACACCCCTGGGTCTAATTAATTAATCCATCGATCTATTTTCTATAGGCCTGCAACCAGGGCCGCTTTTAAGGTTTTGTAGGTGTCGGTGCAAGAATTTGTCATAGGCGCCCCGCTGACCATTTTGAACCGTCCGAATCTTTAGCTAAACAACTATCAACTCGTGACTCGCTGCAGGGACCCGCGGTGCATTGCATCGATTGCACCTGTGTTAAAAGCGGCCCTGCCTACAACCACTATTTATATACATTTATAAGCGAACTTTGACATAATTTTTCAAAGAGCAAGTTAAATTTGATAGATTATTATTTGGTTTCGAATGAGATTTGACACTAATTTTTATTTTTAAAAATCACCAAAACTAGATATAATTTTTACCCCCAGCAACCCTAATTATTGTGTTACAATCACATTTGAAATCGCCACTACAAGCCCCTTGGACATGATGGTCTCCGACACACAGGTGGGCTCTTATCTAAGCTTTAATCAGTGAACGAAAAGAAGGCGCCTGTTTCTGTTGTGGGAAACTGCGCAAAATGTGCCTACGTCGGTTGTGTACAATTGCTGTTAAACGCCGCTCCCACCCGCGTTGTGATTGATGCTGGAATCAGCAAAACTGCAATCCCGTATTTATGAAAGAAATACAATATATGCGACAAACCTGGCAAACCGTGAATTGCAACAAGGTAGCAACTCCAGTTTCCATAAGCATTCCCTAAAATATGCAGCCGTAGCTTCTTTATTTTTCAGACCTTTATCTTTATTTACTTTGTACTAATAAGTCTCTATTGATTATTGTTCAATTGGAATTTGCATCCGTTTTAGCTACATTTAGCTTCAGCTCTTTGTATCCAGCAGTGTTGTTGGGTGAAGACAACGCGTCGACGGTCCTGTGATTATTCGGCCAGAGATTATAATCGGAGCCTATAGAGGTCTTTGGAAATGAGATAAAGTGTGAAAACCCCATGAAAGAGAACAAAGGGTCCCCAACAGTGACAAAGAGCTTCACTTTCAATGTACCGAAAACACAACTGTGACAAGGCAATGGTCGGGATAACTGAAGGAGCAATTCACACTGCTCAAAGAAACCTCTGGCTTTTGAAATCACAGAATGGGTGCTTGTTTGAGCTTCTTTGGGGTAGGCGTTCATGAGGGGTTCGTAGACCGTCAGGCTAATGCGCGAGGCCCTTAACTCCTCCAGGGGCTATCGCTATCTGACCCTTCATTCTTGTACATTGTTTTGGGTAAAACTATCTGCTAAATAGGCCTATGTACAATGAAAGAAAAAGGGGGTTTTAAATATGTACCAGAAAATTAATCTGCTTAAACAACAGCTTTTCAAATTGTAAGCATTTTTACACCCATATGCACAAATTATGGTAATATAAAACCTAAGCAGATATAACCTACAAACGCTCTTAAGGGCTTGCCTGAAATCACCTTTTACAGAACAAAACGATAAACTGTGATGAATATCCTTATGGACGTGGACACTGTCATGAAGAGGGGGGAAATGTAGTTCTTCGTTTGAATTTTCACCGCGGCTTCAATGATAGCGTTTACTTCGTAAACAAATGTTCGGATCCTGTTGTGAAAATAATACGCGATTAATCTGACATGGGGCCCCTAGCATTTAAATGAGCATTACTTTAACGAGTTAGCTAATTATAACATCACATGTAAGATTCATTTAATGAGCCCATGTGGTATTTCGTTACAGTTTTAATATATTTCTGCTTCAGCGCGAGTAAAACATAAATAACGACAATAATCAAATTTATCCATCTATGTTTGTCTTTGGACTGCGGGGGAAACCCGGCATGACGCAAGTTGCGCGTGCTCCACGCCGGCGCGCGAACCCATCACCATGGACTAGAGAGGCGTCATTGCCATCCGCTGCACCAATTACTTGTGGATTTAGTTCGTGACTGAACTAACACAGGTGTTATTTATTGTATGACTTTGAAGGTGTTTTGTATTACTCTTATTCAGATATTATCTTGGTTGGGGGCGGATCTAAGGGGCGGTCAGGCGTCATTTTCACTCCATGTAAATACGCGACCACGTGCAGCCATCCCACGTCATAAAAAAATACATACATTTTATTTTCTAAGCGGAACCATAGAATATAGGCTAAGTATAGTACGGCCGCCTCCAAAATGGCCACCCCAATTAAAATTCTCTGGTCACGCTACTGGTTACTGGTTATACACAGGTTGGTTTGCAAGAAGCATTGAACAAAAACGTCTGGTGTATAAACACATGCAAATTAAACAAGTAGGTCTTCTGTTTATCTAACTAGCATCATTTTTGTCGGCCCACCTGCACGCCACAAAAAACACATAATTAATAACATTATAAGTGACAGCCCACTTATATTGACATGGGGGATTCAGTCTGGTTGCATAGCTGAACGGCGCTTCGGGCGGGGGACAGAAGGGGGTTTTCCTCAGTCGGAAGCCCTGGACTATGACGTCAGGGAATCTGGCTGAAATTGGAGACGAAGCGTTTCAGCCAGATGGCGGTATATGTCCTGTGTCTATGTATTCCGAGTCATTCTTGGTACAGAAGCTCACCATGGGCTCGGTGATGTGCCTGATCCTGGACACCTAGGAGATTTGTCAGTGAGAGGTTGCATAAAACGTGACTTTTTTCAGTTTACAGTTTTCGCCTAAGCAAAAAAAGTGCTCCCCCTCTGATTTTGCACAAGTTCTTTGCGCCTTAAATACAGCATGAAACTCAATCGCGTCTTTAAACGTGGGCCAGTGTGATGTCTTAAAGCAGGGAGAGGGGATAAAGTTAGCAGAACTTAGATTAGGCCTATATATGTGCACTGTAGCGTTAGACTTAAATTCAATGAAGCTTGATGTGATCAAATCCGAGAGCAATGAGGAGGACATTGACGTGGAGAGCATCGAGGGATCTGTACGTCCGGAACTGGACGGCGGCAGCGAGAAGGGAGGCAGCCAGGCGCTGGAGCAGCAGCCGCGGAGGCTGAGCCGCAGCCCCAAGTGCGCCCGGTGCCGGAATCACGGCGTCGTATCGGGCCTCAAGGGCCACAAGCGCTTCTGCCGCTGGCGCGACTGTCACTGCGCCAACTGCGTGCTGGTGGTAGAGAGACAGCGGGTCATGGCCGCGCAGGTCGCCCTGAGGAGGCAGCAGGCGACCGAGGTAAGAGCTCCCATCCTCCGCTGGTGGCTCCGCAGCCGTGCCAGTGCCGTTATGTTTTCATGCTGCTTAACTCATAACATAAATAATTGTGACGATCAGTTATAGACTATAGTAAAGCAAAAAAAAAAAAAACACTTCATTTCGTAGTTGCTGTACTACTACATTATTGTCGCTGATTAAGATGTTAATGAAAGACATAATGCCATTTAAAAAATGCGTTATTTCAGTGTTAAGCATCAGTTGCCACATTATCATGTGTTTTTAAACTTTTTCCATTTTAATATCTGCTTTTTATAGTGAATTATTTTGGTTTTAGAAAGTAGTGCTGGATCGATAATAAAATAACTAAATGTCTTAACTTTTCTTTGGTAAAATAACGCACTATTGAGAACCGTAGGTGGATCTCTGTTTTACATCTTCGAAAATATGCCATGCAGTTGTCATGGCCTTTACATTTTCTTCCTCTACAGGGGAAAAAAGACGGCAGATCAACCTTGTCATTTAGAAAATCAGCGTATCATCGGTACCAAAGACCCAGCTTTCTGGCAAACAACATATTGCAAGGTAAAGCATAGTCAATATGGGTAATTCTTAATCCCTCTAGGTAATTATTAACATCTTGTATTTTGCAAGGTAACTTGTAAATAATTTATTCTCATTCATCCAGAAATTGTACTACCCATACAGTGCACTTAGGTTCCAAAATAAAGTACAGACCTCGTTCGTAAAGTACGTAACATATAGTACAATAGGGTTTTTGCTACTTCAGTATGTAGAGAAGTCGCATTTATTTCCCATTTCCATGATCTTTCAAAACAGGATAAACTTTATAGATTCCAGTCAAAATTTGTTATACATAAAGCAGCAAGGTTTTTATTACCATGTATAAAATTTTACGTATGAAAAAATCACCCTCAGTATTTTATTAATAATTTGCTGGATTATGTATGATTTACTTGCATACATGCACACACAATGACGAAAAATTGTTTTCTGTTCAGTTCAGATTTTTTTATTTGTCTTTTGTGCATCCATGCATAGGAATTCTTACTCGCACCATCTAGTCAGTAACATGCAAAATGTGACAATAATACTTATTGCCCCCCCAGGGTATAAGCCAGTTTTGGAGGACCCCACCTGGCCAAGGGGAGTGCACTATCAATCTCTCAGCAAGCGTATGAGGAAAAGGCGAGCATTTGCAGACAGAGAGCTAGAGGGCATCATGCTCGAGCGGGAGTTACAGCAGAGGGAGCTGGAGGAGCTGTCTGGCCTTACATTCCTCCAGCCCGCGTTTCCTCCAGCCCCCACCGTCCAGTGCTGCCCCGTGGCGGGGCCTCTGTCGCTGGCCTACCTCCCCATGCACAAAAACAGCCCCTTGCTTCTGAAGGTTCACTGCCACCCAGAAGAGATCTTCAAAGCCCGGGCGATGGGGAGCAGCTACGAGCCGCCGCCCGCCCCGTGTAGCTTAACGCCCACTGGGGTGGACTTGGGGCTGCAGGACACTTGGGAGTGCTGCCCAGAGGACGAGCTGCCGGCGCCACCTGTCTGCCAGGGTTATTTCAGCAGCCTGGAAGGTCTGCACACTGACTCTTTGGCACCAAAAATGAATGCGAGTGGCTTTGGTGGCATCGCTGCGCCCGCGCCCGTCGCTGGCCGGCTCCCCCTCAGGCCAGAGCTGCTCTTCCGTGATGGTTCTCTCTCCTCACGGCCTTGTGTATCTTCTGACCCGTGCCTCTTCGCAGCAAAGCCCGGTTTAGAGAAGCAGGCCCATTACTGGTCCCAGACGGATCCCAGGAAAAAGATCTCCCCGTCTGCGTTGCCGTTTTCAGTGGAGTCGCTGTTGAACAACTAAGAAATACGCCCCTCCGTGAATGTGTTTCAGCTGGGCCCACATAGATATTCAGTTATACGTGGGTCTTGGAATTTATAGAGGGGTCCTGAGAATGAATGTAACACAATTCGTATCACATTTATGTGCTATAGTGCCCACCAGGGATTTCACTGGTTCGTTACACAGTTCTATCTTACGTGAAATTTTGAGTTGTAACACATCGACTGTACAGGTATGGTATATTTAGTAAAAGCATATTTCGAAACATTTTAGAAAAGAATGGTATTTTCCTAGACCTAAAAATTCTCACTTTGTCATTTTGTATAATTATATATTTTTTTAAATTAAACATATATGGCTTGTTGAAAACAATCAGAATGCAGTATAAAAAGTTTTGTAAGTTTGAATAAATAATAAATTTATTTTAGTATTGATTCAAAGTGTATGTGAATATTTTAAAATGCATTATAGTTTTGACTAAAAATATTTACCCAATAGCATTGCAACATTAATTTAATCTAATTGTATTGCGATACAGTAGTAATTTTGTATTTGGCACCAAGGGGATAAGCCTTTTATTAACAAATATTTACACACATGCAGTATTTGTTTTCTCTTTATAAAGTATCTTTTAACAAATGTATCATTTTATTAACGTAAATTATTTGTATCCTTTATTCCTTATCACTCACAAACAATAAAACATGCTATAAAGATAGTTTAGAGTTTTTAATACAAATCCAGCAATACAAAAGTTCTGTTTAATTTCTTCTTCAATTAAAATATTAATTAAAATATTTAATTAAAATATTAACTTCTTAAAGTAATCAGTAATCGGTAATGTAAAGTAATCACTTGGTGGTTCGTTAGAAGCAGATAAAATGTGAAATTAGTCAAATTATTTAGCAGGTTTTCATATAACCTGAGAAAACCAGGTTTATAGGTACTACCGTCACAGTATTATTCTGCTGTGTGATTTTTCTGTTGCTTTTTGCTACTTCAAAATCATGGGGTGTTTGACTGCTGCGTTTAACCTGCTGGTTCCCCTTATGAGGCCTGAGCTTCATTCCCCTTCCTATGGGCAAAAGTGTCGCATTAGCAACATTGTTCTCTATGGCCCTGGCTGTTGTGGAGCCGTAGTGAGTTTGTTTGGGGCCCCTGCTGATCTGTATCTCGCATTGGTTTGTTTTGTTTTGTTTCCACGCGCCCATTGTGCGCCTCACGATGAGGCAGCGAGATAGCTTTGACAACTCTGGACCGTGCGGCGTCAACATGGGCGATAACCGCGCACAAACGAAGAAGTACGATGCTATCCTGGGGCCCCTGGGCATCTGGG
>JAABNX020000038.1:17578286-17594545 GCA_015163995.2 Mormyrus lacerda
GGGCATATGGGTACCCGCCCCCCCCCCCCCCGCCGCCCGGTCTTCTGACGCCAGGCACAACGATACTGAACAGGATTTTGGAAATGTTAACGTTAAGATTAACGTTTCCAGGGCCGCAGACAAAAGGTGTGAAGCGAGATAATTACTCTAAAAGATGGGCATAATTATTTCTCAGCTGAAAGGAGAAAAATCCCTCTCTAAATTCCGAGTAATTGTGGTGTCTGTGGAACATCAGGCTGTGATGTAATGTATTCTGACCTCTCTGAATAACATGCATATTCCAGCCATTGTTAGGATGGTCTGAACTCTGATTAGGCGCATTGTTCCAATCCTTCAGAGATGCACTTCATTAGCTGGTTCATTAACATTTGGTTTGGTGGCTGAAATGGCCCAATGGCACTGAGCGACACTGACAACTTCGGCCAGTAGCTAAATTGGCCCCAACTCTGAATACATTAGGATTAGTTTCTCGGTTTCAGTGGCATTTATTTCCCAAATATTTAAAATAAGGTCAGATCAATGCTTTTCCTCGTGGACCCCCAGACAGTCCACGTTTTCGCTCCCTCCCAGCTACCTGCCAGACAGTCCACGTTTTTCCAAAAAGGAATGAGTTGGGAAAAGGTGCTTTAGCTAAATTCCCTGCTCAATCATACCGACAGTTCTCGAAAGGAATGAAATAATAGCGATACTGCAGAATTTCGTTCAGAGCGGGTCTGCGTCGGCTGCTTGTGCGTAGCATGACGCCACCTTAACATTTCGGTGCAATCTTAACATCGTCCACCCTCCCACCAGTATATCAGCAGTGTTTAGCATCAGGGCCTGACGCCGGGCTTTGATGCTTTGATCTTCCTGCCAGGCCCCTGATGTGCCCACCCCCCCGCGCCTCGTCTGGCGGGCCTGGCCCAATCCACTGGCTATACAGTTACAGTCCTGGCCTAGGGTATCCCTGGTAGTATGCAAGGGCCCGCCATACGTCACCTTCCGGGCCCAGTGACCACCAAACCTAGCATAGGGTGTTTTCTGAATGCAAGAGAAACTCAGGTATGGGGGGAAATCATGAAGGAGAGTCATTGTACCTTTAGATCAGTGTTTTCCAATCTGGTCCTCGGGGACCCACTGACAATTCACGTTTTTACTCCCTCCCAGGAGCAAAAACGTGGACCTTCTGTGGGTCCCCAAGGTCCGGGGACTGCTTTAGACAATTCGCATATCTGGCTGTTTCTAAATCCTGTCAAAGGTTCAACATCTCCCTCCATCTCAGATGTCAGGCTCTCAGCAGACACTGAAATTCAATATTCAGGGTGGGGAATTTGGACTCTCCTACAGCTGCTAACAACTGTGATTGTTTATGTAATGGAAAAAAATATACTTATCAAAATACAGGTATTGTCGCTTCCCCCAGCCCACTCACCCCCCTACCCAAGATGTTAACTAAACAAACATCTGGCAGTGGTAAAGCCAGGATTCCTTATGTGGCATAGCTTTCACTTCGGAAATGCATATGATTTTCAGTAATGAAATGTACATACATACCGTCATTTAACCCCCTAAAGTCATTTAATCTTTTTGTTTGCTCACATATATTCATGAACATACACCCTAGTCAACCTCTGTAAAAATATCATGTAACGAAAATAATAAACACAAAAATGCATATTTTTATTGCAGCCATTTGTACTGAGGCCCACCAAGACGTTTGTTTATTTAGCTTTTTTTGTACTGTAATGGAGTGAATGGTAAACAGGCGTTTACTTTTCATTTTTTCCACTTTGCCCAGTTCTGCTGTCAAAACGGCAGATATTTACTGATGGATTTGGCCTCTGAGATCCCGTCTGTCATCACCTAATCTCGGTTTTGTTCACCCAAGGTTTGCACGCAGGTTCCCGAAAGGGAACATTCAAAAACCGGTTTGAAACCACAGGTGGAGATTTCACAGTTTTCAAAGTGTCACTGAAACATTTTCCACGTATGTTGTTTCTGTCACTCTCTCCCACTTGGCCGCCGCCTCCAGACCAAACTTTAATCAGCTCTACATTTTTCTAGCTCCCATTCATTAGCTGTTGCTATACCAGCACTGTAAACGACGAGGTCACCGGCCATGTGACCACCCGCGGTCTGCAACCAAATCATGAACGTCAACATTTCTAGCTTGCATGGCTAATTAGAGCTTTGGCATTTCAAGCAAAATCCAAATGCTGCTTCTGCTAATGGGGTGTTTTGTTCTTGATATGCGGAACTCAGTTATTGCATGTAAAATTCAGTTCTGTATGTACAACCGCCCGTCCTAAAACCCAGTTTGTTTGTTCATTGACACCTCCTTCAGGTCAACTGGTGGTAGCGCATGCTTGGTCATGAGGCCAAAAATGATTACACATGTTAAACAGAATTTTGATGTTAGGAGGTGGTGAAAGTACATAAAACATAAAATAAAAATAACAGTCACTAAGCCAAGAGAAATTAGTAGCAGTGCCTCTGGCTGGCAAGGAGAGATTTGCATGATATGAGAAGCTTCAGCCACTTAGGGGATTGGGGACATGGGAACTGCCAAACACAACAGGCTGTGCAGAGGTTCCCCTAACTGGCTTAACCGCCATCACAACCACTTATTCAGTACAGGGTCGGCGTGAACACAAAGCTTGGGACTTACCCAGACGTGTGTGTGTGTGTGTGTGTGTGTGTGTGTGTGTGCGTGCGTGTGTGGATTACATTCACACCATTTTCAGGTCCCCACAAAGATCTGTGAATGCAATTAAAAAAGTAAAAATGTCAAAAGTCTCTTATTTTGTTTGGTTACTTATGGTTAAGGTCAGGGCTGTGTGGGGATTAAAGTCGTCATGTTGGGATTTGAGATTTCCTCACAGAAACAAATGGAGAGTCCCCACAAAGATATAATTACAAACCTGAGTGTCTGTGTGTGTGTGTGTGAGAGAGAGAGAGAGAGAGAGAGAGAGAGAGAGACTCCTTATCCCCATTTTGAGAAACCACTTCAAATGGGAAAGCTATGGTGATTTTCCACAATACTTCCAATATATTGAGATTAATTTTTAAATTTTGAGTATTATCAAGGTGGTTACAGGAGATGCCTGAAAAAATGAAACAAATAAACAAGAACTCTGACATTATCCTTGTCTTTTTGTTTTGAGGCAAGATCCTAATTCCCCTTTCTACCTTTGCGGTGAAAACGGATTAAGCTGTTTTGCATTCTTTGTGTAGTTTGTTATTCACACATGGCTGTGACCCTGTGCCGGATTGCTGGTTATAGAGCTTTTTCTCAAAGGGTAATGGAGGATATGCACGAGCTCCAGCAGAGACCTGGGGGGGGGTTTGCAGCCCATCAGCTCCGACAGCCTTCATCCCCTGGCCTGGCTTCATGTGTGAAACTCTGGGTTTCATCCACCCACCCAGTCCTGTACTAAATGGGTGCTTATGAATGCATGGATGTAACAGGTCAGTTTACAGTACTCTTCCTATTGTGCTATGAATTAGAAGCAAATAACCTGTGAGTCTGGGATGACAAATTCCCCCGATGCCAATAAACTGCCTCTTTCACATCCGCAGACATGAACCTGGAATGGGACCACTGGAGTCCAGTGCCAAACCAGGATCTAAAGATCCAGCTGCCAGCCAAATCCAGTGCATTTAGACCCAAACAAGCCAGAGAATGAAAAGCACCAGATTACAACCTGATTGAAGGAGTTTGCATTTGCTGTAGAACAAGCAGATCAAGTGAGAGATTTTGTGATAGATACTGTTTGCTCACATATATATGTAAATGTGGATTATATATGTATTTTAATGTACTTTATATAATCTTCTACACCTGATCAGTTGTTAAGGGCAGTGTAATTATTAAAATTATGGACTACAAAAATGGCTACTAGATTTAAATTCAGTCATCAGGAGTTGTTTTTCATACTGCTGCACAGCTCAGCATTAAGCTACCTTACAATACCCATCTTAGTTTGGAAACTGGATTAATGTTAGCTATGTTATGTTATTCACTAGTTTACCTGGGTCAGGTTAGTATTTATGATTAAGGTTTGCCTCTCAGGGCAAATCCTACAAATTCAGCTCTAAAGTCAACAGCTAAGCAAAGATGCTTTCCAGCAAAAATCATCAATTGCCTCTTGCGTAAAAGGCTACAGCACGCACACATGTGACCATGCATAGACATGCTGAGGTCTCACCCAAGTCCATGAAGCAAGTTGAATTCACAGACTGCCACTGTCTTTACACGCTCTTCTGGGTAGGAGATTGATGCCACAAAACCAAAACTTATTAAACCATATCTGGTTTCACTCCCATCTAATTTGAGAAGACCGTAGAAGAAATTATTCGGAGTAGATTAGCATGACTTACAGCCTTCAGCTATATATCAGAATTGCTGAGATGCAAAATATCATTTCTACTATTACCATTACACTGGGAAAGTGCAATTATATGATATAGATATATAGAAAACCAAGACAAATGGCCCACACAGTCCATCCAGCACTGATGGCAGAAGAAGCCACTATGAACGGCAAACTCTGCAGGGATTAATGACACTAGAATGTAAACAGTGCTCTGATTTAGTGAGGTCCTTCATGTAAATATTACTCTTTTCCCTCTGGCTCACGCTCGCGGTTCCTGTTTCCCTGGAGGTTAGACTTCAGTGTTTTCTCTGTAGACTCAAGGCCGAATACAGACCTGATTGCATGTGTTACGATTCCGAGCTGATGGCTTTTTCAAAAAAAATATTTAGCTGTAACATGACCCTTGATGTGTTGTGTTTTCACTTTCAGGAGTAGAGTCATAAATCAAGTTAATCGCCCTGATTAAACCGAGCGTGAGGAGCGTGTCAGGGTGGCTTCTGTTCAGCCTCAGGTTCTAGGCCGCAGAACTCTCACGGCATTCTGGGATTGATAACAGAACACTAGCTACGTGACAAACGGTCCAGAATCCCACCTGTGTCAAGCATGATGAATGTTAAAAGTAATGCCTAACATAACACAAGACCCTTGACGGACTGATGCATGAAACCTTGGAAGAAACGTGGCTTCTCAGGTGAGAGGTAATAGTCAAGGGCTTTGAGTGTCCAGCCATTTCAGCTCACCGGGGGGACAGGAAAAACAGGCCAGGATCCAACCGGGTAAATAAGATGCTGCAATGTGGTAAGAAGATTTCCCATGGAATCCCATGGAAACTCAAATCACATGGGCTCCGTAAAATGATTAAAATCCATTCAATAAAGGAGAAGAAGTAATGAAATGTAACAGAAAAAGCAAAAATATGATGTGCAAAAACAAGGCATGAAGTTTTATTTTTCAATAAAAACACCCTTAGTTTGCATTGGTAAGATGCAACTGATTCATATCCATTATCTTGCCGATTCACTGAGTGTAGGGCCACTATTTTTGTTCTCTTTGCCTCAAAATGCAGGAATTCTGGGAGGTGGAGGTGCCTCTGCACCCGGATACCTCTTCGAAAGAAACGGATTTTTAGCGACTGATGTGTTGGGCGTGTGCACATTTACAGTTGGCTTGCATGTATCTCTGAGGCTTTGTGAAAACAGAGACATCGTTACGAATAGCGCAGATCAATTATAGGAAGTAAAAAAATGCATCTGAGGGTCACATAATGGTTTGTTCCAAACCTGGTGAACAAGATCAACCTTGGAGAAGAGTAGCTGGCAAAAACAGTGAGACCTCCAGCGCTAACTGTGAATGATTCACATTCCCCTGGCAGGCGCCCAGGGCTGCTCCCCTCCATCCTCTGCTCAGAAGTGACGCGGATCCATCTCCGCCCCCCGATACAGCTAATACCCGCGGCTTAACTGCTGAAAGTGAGCGATCCACAGTGTGCCTTACGAGCTGGGATTTCCTGAAGAGAATTCTTATTCTTGGAGCAGCAAACATATGCCGTCGCTGCAGAGAAGCGTGTGCATGCCAGAGCATGGAGAGGACCTGTCCTACAAATGCCGGGTCCTGTTCTATGGGACAAAATTGGATAAGACGAATGAGGTAGAAGCGATGCAGGCAGTGGGGATGGGTAAAAGGTGTGGCCATCCAAGGGGTGTGGCCATCCTAGGGGTGTGGCCATCCAAGGGGTTTTTTCGGCATCCTAGGGGTGTGGCGATCCCAGGGGTGTGGTCATCATAGGGGTGTGGCGATCCCAGGGGTGTGGTTATTCCAGGGGTGTGGCCATCACAGAGCCTGGCCAATCGAATACATTCATTCATCTCACCAGTGCCTGAATCACTTGACAGGTTCTGTTTCACTCTTGACCTTCAAAAAAAATTATTAATAAAGCAGATCCTTAAATAACGTTGTTGTTTCTATGTCATTCAATGTCATCATAACATTGTTTTGTTATAATGTTGATGCAGAAAAAAGAAACAAATTATTGTAAAATTAAAATTGTGTACGATAATCAAACACTCCCACTATAACCTTCTCTGTGATGAAAATGGCCAGACTGTCTCTGTCCTTCAGTCACCCAGACATACGTTCACCAATCACCAGTGATGATGAGTTTATGAGTGACCTAGGGTGACACTGGCTTTGTTATATGTCGTTTCACATATCATTAAACACATAACAAAACACATCAGACATCAGGCCTTAGAAATTGGTGGGAGCATCAGAAACTGAGTCCCATTTTATATAACAACACAAAGGGGATGAATGTACTTATTAAAAAGAGGTGCTGGTTCCCATTAACATCACTTTCATAATGGTTTGTTATGCATTCATAAGCAGCATGTACTGTATGTATATCTTAACAACCGAGCAAACTTTTACAGCTTTAATATACATTAGTAACAAAGATTATCATAAAGCTGTGAAGGGATGTTTGTATGTTAATGCTCTATGAATGCACTATGAATGCATAATGAATGCATTTTGAAGGTGATGTTGATATAAAGCGTTACCAAAAAATTTCTTTAAATGACCTGATTGGATCAATTTCCCTTTCTGGCTCACTCAAGAATTACAATTTATATATGCATTTTCTTGTAAAATCAGTAATTAATTGTGACATTTTATTTTGTTTTTTTTTTCCACTGCTTGTTTTCTAAGTTTACCATGGTAATTACAGAGTGAGCCAAAATACCAGCAGGCCTGCATTTATAATCATACCCTATAATCTGAATCCCATGAAACTAAACTCTGTTCCATTAAAACATCCTGTTGTTTTACCACAGGACTAAACAGATCTTTTTTTGCGTAGCCACAGTAAGACATGCAGTAAATCGCTTTTCGAAAGGACCAATAATGCATCTGTAAAATTATATCACACTACAGAGACCCAGGAAGTTAATCCTTCTATGAGGTTGGCCCCCAATTTTAAGTGCACAATTTTTAGTAGCACAATGGAATTGTATGCCATCGCGCTACTATTTATTATAAGATTACAGGATTTATAGGAATTATATGATTATATATTTTTATATAATACAATCAGATCGATGGACTGAAATATTGCAACACTTAGTGTTATATGAAACAGCTTAGATAAACAAATATAAATAATTTATCATGTACCCTGTCCAACCACTCAAATACTGGGCATTAATTTCAATTGTTGAATATTTAATAGTGGTTTTGTCCTTGCCATTCTCTTTTCTACTGACAGCATAGTTTACATTACTGCCAATCAACAGTATATAATTATTTAAGCGTAAACACACCCATTCTGTCAGTAAGTGAATCCTCTTTTAACAGAGATCTGGGCCGATACAGACTGACTTGTTAAATTAAAGCAGACAGTTTGCACTGCGGCTGGTCTGTCGGGCCTCAGTCACATCGACAGTGACTGGAAACGCACAGTGGGCCCGTCATCAGCAGTGAGTTCTGGCTTGTTAGCATGTACCTATCAGCTAGGACTGCGTCCCATTCACTACCCCTTGACATACTGACTCTGCACTCCAAGGACTACAATTAAGCAGAAAATGTCGGCGAATTTCCAGAAAAATTCCAGCCGAGTGTGAATAATTTCTTTAATGAGCCCTTCTCATAAATGAAAGCACTGATGACTGTAATTCTTCGGCCTCTATCGGGACCCTCGGCCATCCACAGGGGGAATTAACACATTAAAACTGAAACCTGCCTCAACAAAATAACGCCCGCCCCCTCCAGCTCAGGTTGATAAATTATAAGAAGTGACCAGCTGGTCTCTGAAGCAGTGTCTGTTTTCTATGTGGCTCAGTGGATTGGGAGGCTGTGCCTTTGATCTGAAGGTTGTTGGATCAACTCTCCAGGTCACAGGAGTGATTTTGTTGTGAGGCCCGTGAGCAAAGGCCTGTAACCTCCAGATGGTCACCCTATTTTGTCAAAAAAATGTACGTAACTTTCAGGTAAGAGTGCCTGCTAAATAAATAAAATAATACAAGAAATAAAAGCAATGAAATCAGCTCCACATATAACAAGACTTTCACCAGTGAGTTGAACTATAGCTCATAAGAAACTGCACTTACTGTACATTTCTTATGCTGTTATTTTTAAAAAAAAAATTCTCAGCTGGTTTACTCTTGGCGGCCTGTCAGACCGGCCTGCCCTCAGGGGCTCCTGAACTGCCCTCAGACCACGGTAGCGAGCAGCCATCGAACCTGGCATAATGCCCCAGACTTCCTGGTACAGGTTAGGCGGCATCTTATCAGTGTTTGCTTTGGGCTGAGCTCAGAGTGTGGAACTGGGACTCGCCGTTGCTTCTGGGTCTCCGGACGCCTTCGGCGATACACCTCTGCTTTACGGGTCAAGAATCCTGATTTTTTTTTTTTTGGTGGAGTTTCAATTCCAGCAGGCACCGCAAAGCTAGAGGCCAGAGTGCCACTATCTAAGTTTATTCACTTAAGTTTGTTACGGAAAAAAATAAATCTAGGCGACTTATTACAACACTATTTAATTCAAGAATGTTTGTTTCAAAAATCACAGCAGAAAATTAGAACTGTCATGTAGACAAGAAAACAGCAGGGAAAATTGCACCATTGCAAACAAATGAATCTGGATATTTTACTCTACTTAGGCGTTCTTTTTCAGGTGACTGACTTCATTGCTTATGTTTTAACATAACAGGTCTGCATGCCCAGTTTAAGGGAAATCCAGATTTTCGCTGACTGATTTTCTCCGGTGTCTGTTACCAGTCTTTCAGCTGGCATTGCCCGGCGTGGGTGCGGGAGGTGGCACTCACCGGGCATCTTTCCGGCACTCTAAAGGCTCCATGCAGAAAACTGTTCATTTCATTAAAATTGTCGTCACTAACCTTCTTTCAGGTCGAGGGTCTCACATCTCCAGCATGGACCTTTGGAAAAATCCCAGTGAAAACACAGCAGTAATGAGTCATGTGCAATCATGAGTATAAATGCAACCTTTATTAAGTATGCAGTTGGTGAGGAGGAGGGGAATTAGAGGTGGTGACAGGGTAACCGAACACATATTTAGACACCCTGCATATCCACATGGACAGTGTTTACTTTGTAGAGTTGATAGTACATTCATTTTTGTCGATCCAGCCAAATGTTTTTTGAAACCATTAACCAAGGACAAGAGGTTAGAGAGTTGTGACATATACAGAATGGTGTGAAACTCACTGGCCTAGGAATGGTTAAAAAAAGTGGGGTAAACCAGAAGGTTGTGGGTTCAAATCCTGTCATGTGGCTTGAAGAATAATCATACCATTGTTGGTCCCTTAAGCAACACTCTTAACCCCTACTGATCCCAGGCTCATTTACACCTTGCCTTTAGCAAAAGTGTCTGCTAAATACGTAAATCTGACTGCATTACTAAGGCAGCTATGACATGTGCACTTAGTGACCCATCCCTCTGTTACGAGGGTCCACCATCCGCCCCGATCCGAACAGCGACGCTCCTCCAGCATCCCAGCGGGGGCCGCATGCCCAGCACGGTCCCTCCTGTCGTGCCAGCCGAGCAGCCGCAGCGCCTGACCAAGGAGACACTCGACTCGATCATCCCCCGATTGTCAGCCTGCGTGTCGTCTGCGACGCCTCGCGGCCCCTGGCACTATCTCGGGCCCATCGTGCCCCCCTGCCGTGTTTGGATTTCGACAGCACAGGCCCCAGGTTTCTCTGATACTATCACCTGTCCACCGCGCCCGAGTCGTCTCCAGAGAGAGAGGGAAGATACACGACTCCATCTCTCTGTGAAAGGGCTCCGGATCACAGACGAAACACAGTCAGAACGAATATCATGTCTCACTTTTTACAAAGTGTGCTGCTCTGCTCTCTGTTACAAGTGATAGAAACCAACTTGTACCACCTGGAATTTCTGCAGCTTTTTGAATTCAGAGAACTTCATTCGTTGTACTTAAATATCCGACACATGATGATTGCATATTAAATAACCGCATGTGACGATCACTGTGGGGATATTATGGTAAGGAATAACTTGTCTAAGTAACTCTTATGTATCTGAAGAAGGAACTAGTCACTTTCTGTGGGTGAGTTTGTGTGCAGCTCCAGTGCAGGAAATAAGACTTATCTGTGTGGTACGTAAAGTGGAAAAACCGGGCCTTTGATACAAACACAAGCGGGCTTTCTGCATGACAAACAGCCATTAGTGTCAGTGCGCCTGTCAAACAGGATCAGGCAGTTTTGGGGGCCCCTCCAATTAATATGAAACAAATTAGCCCGTGTTTTTCTTTGTGTGGGACCTACAGCTGGTTTGGAACTCTCCGGAGACGGGCGGCCGGCTCCAGGGCCGAGTCCGCCATCTGCAGCCAGACCCATTCCCGAAAGTCATCGGATTTCATGACTGGGGAGTTATCCCCCCCTCCCCGAATCCCAGGCTGGACTTAGCTCTGAGGGGAGCTTTCATTTCTTGCCGGTGGCGCCCGTGTGCAGCCAGCGTCAGGGTGCGTGCCCTGCTTGGCTCACAGCCCGCCAGGCCATCTCACCAGCGGAACGCCGGCATAGCGCAGAAACCGGAGAGCGCTGCTTACATGCGCTTACATACATACCCTGGGCCGGCCTACAGGGAGGGCTTGTTCAGAGCCCCGAACGCCGCAGCCTGCTTAACCTGAGCCGCCGCTTGTTTTTTATCTGCCTGAACCTCATACTTTACTGCATTCAGTACAGATACACTTCGCTTTATCAATCGCTAACATGCATTAGTTAGAAAACACGATAGCTGATATCAGAATGCACACAATTCTGCATTCATAGTGCAGTGATAAGGTCAACAGGTATGGTTATATATTTGTCTTTGCAATGAAATGTAATGTAATGAAAATTTTACTAGGAATTCTTATCTATAAAAATTTAGGTGTTTCCAGACACATACATGGGATTTCCCCACTATCCATTTTCTCTGACTGCTCGTCCGATATGGGGGGGTTACAGAGACCAAGGAACAACCCAAGCCAGGGCACCAATCTATTACCATGCACACTTACACTGCTGGGCAATTTGCCAACTCCAATTAAACTTCTGGACTGTGGGGGGAAACTGCAGTACCCAGAAAAAATATGATATGAGAACATGCAACTCCCAACACACATAAGCCTGGTATAGACTTGAACCTGGTCTGAGAGATGGGAGGCAACGGCACTACCAAGGGATCTCAATATAGATAAAAATAATTTAAAACAAACTAATTGTTCTAATCCTTCAGCCCTTGTCAAATGCTCCATAGACCTCATACACCCTATACAGCATCAGGAAGGTGGCCCACTGTGTCACGTCTGAAGGGGGATGTATGACAAGGACTTTACTGGGCTGACAAACAAGGAACTAGAAAAAACCATGAGGGCTCTAAACGGTGAGCAGGAAGGAATAACGAGACAGACGTAGGGTGAACCACAACAGGGACAATGACCAAGCTGGAGAACACAGTGAGGGCAGGCACATATATACACTGAACACAATTAGTAAACTCAAGACAGGTGTGGGTGGTTAAGACATTAGGGCTGGGAACAATTATATGATCATGATATAGTAGGCGACCTCTGCTGGCCATATGGGGACATGACGGAGGCAGATCATTATACACTGAGAGGGCAGAAGGTCACTCGCAGTCACCCTTATCCGGCAGCCCTGCTTTAGGTGGACCGCTAGCTTCACCATCGTCCTGGATGAGTTTCCCTTCCTCGTGCACATGACACAGCAGCATGAATGTGGAATTCCTGACGAAGAGAGCTTGCCGCTTCACTGGAAGGAGGCATGGAATGAGGGACCCAGCTGGAGGGGGGTTTGGAGGAGAACATGACGAAGGATGTCCAGACAGGAGTTTCACAAGTCACACCCAACCCTCCCACCATGACCGTTGGTTGTCTGTACGCCTCAGGCTGCCAAAACTGCAAACACATGCTGTCAGATGCTGCCAGTCATTCGTATACATTAACCCAGGGGGGGCAATTCCCCTGAAAAATATATCTCCTGCCATTTTATTCGCTGTTTACCTTAACAGGGATTCCATAGTCTGAACAAAGCCTAACTCCATATGTCATGCGATGGTTGAAGAAGAAGCCTGTCAGCATTGGCAATGAAAAGCTGTTATTTTACATCTATCCACGCATCCATCTATCCATCAGTCCATCCATCCATCATTTAACCATCCATCCTCATCAGGGTTGTTGGGACTGATGTGCTTCAAAAAAGACATTACAATTTCCATTAAGCTGTCCACTCATTGATCTGGGTTGGGGATATAGCTTTTGTTTGTTCTGCAGAGATCCAAAATCTTCAGCCTTACTTTCATCCTTTCTCTGTTCTTCTGTCTTCTCTGGTGTGGGCCAGACTACCCCCCCAGTTCCACAAGCCACAGACACAGAGACCTGGCCAATTATACTTAACATAATTTGTACTCTCCCCCAAATCTGCCATTTCTAGGGTCATGAACTCCAACAGCTTTTACAAGTATAAAAATCCATAATATCTGCTGCCTTAATTCGCACCTTATTAAGGTAAATTCTTCCTAGTCTTGCCACATTTCCCAAGAACAAAGATTAAATTCACAAAAATTAGATTACACCAATCAGCTCTGTGCAAAGGGCTCCATTTTACCTTTAAACCAATGCCTTACTTCTTTCACGACTGATAATGCAAGTGAAAAATAAGCTGAGGCTGTAAAACACTGTTAAGCTGTACACATTCGCTGGTGTGTAGGATTTAAATTACCGCATTTAAATTGTAACACTGGGGAGCCTTATAGGTGAAAAGCCTCGAGGATTTTATCATGGCTGCCTCACCGTCATCTTGGAAAGTGTCAGATGATGAGGAATCGCTCCCCAGACATTCCTCATGGGAAGAGCTGAGCAAGGTGTGCTTTGAGTTACACCTGTGTAAACAAGAGATGAGTTAAGGAATTCCTCTATGTTGATAGTACTTAAAAAAGGTAAACATTTCCACATAATGCGGATCTTTGTAAAGTCTAATGTGCTGCTGTTGTTCCCTTCCTGAATATTAATCTCAAAATTTAATTGCTTCTGACCACAAACTAAGACACTGCAGGAGGAAATCCCATACGATTTTTTAATTTTTACCTGAAGGTTTTCAAACTGAACTTTCATGTAATGTCAACATAGGTGTGACTCTGTTTTTTCTTTTTATAAAGCAGTGAACAAAAACTCAAAAAATTCTTGCAAAGGGTGGGAGAGGATTTTAGTAGATTTCAAAAAATGTGACCTCAGACTTCAGCTGTCAGCTTCAATCATTCAGTGCTTCTTGGATACACTGGCAGCATGAAACTGAGATAAATATCCTGTTAACTCTTCAAATGCGTTACAAACATTTAGGACGTTTTTAGCAAATTTGACCCATAAACCTCACTACCGCCAACTGGATAAGTAGTTTAGACAATGGACAAATACAAGGAAAGTAATCTTCAAGCAACTCTGCATGGGAATTACAGCTTAATTTGTAGTAAATTGAAACTACTCAAATCTACATTAACTTCTCATCATCTGAGTCAGTCGTCATATTTATTCACGGTTATGGATTTTCATGGCTAAACCTTCACTGCTGTTAAAGGGATCGCAATATAAACTTTTCCTGATAAAGAATATATTTTTGACCCCTTCATTTCTTCTCTCCACCGCATGTGTGGAAATGGAAATCTAGTACAACCTCTTCACAAACAGTTACTCTACCCTCCTTTGCTGATGCAGCATATTACTTTTGTTTGTAATGTCATTTCCTACATACCGAGGTTACTTGATTCAACAAAAAAAGACTGACAATACCTCTTAACAGATGACTAAGGTTACACTGGTTTTACCTTCCTTGTCTACATAAATGTGACAGTGCTCAATGGGGAGGACCAAGTTGACAGCAGCAACAGTATCTCCACCTCACTTCCACCACAGCTCAAGACAGAGACCAGGACCCAGGGCCCACATGTTGTTCCTGCTTCTCAGCCCGAAATCCAACACTGCTTTTGTCGTGCGGCGAAGTGGTTAGCTGTGAATAGACCTGACGTTTAGTTGGCTTGTCAAGCAGAGGAAGAAACCACAATCGAATTTCCCCCAGCATCTCAAAGAAGAGTTGGTTTACCCAACTCGGGCATGATCTAATCATCCCCAAAGTTATGCTTTTAAAAGATTAAACAAGGAGCTGTCACATATTAAATGACCTACAAAACAAATCAGGCTCCTTGTAGTGTTCTTATTCCATGGAAAAAAAACAGTCAACCTACGTTCTTTATTTATATACCTAGGTAAATTATATGTGTAAACTGAGATGAGCGGCTTAGAAAATGTGGAAATTCCTGGAAAATGAGCACAAAAAATAAAGTAATCAGAATTTCACTTTTCCAGCGATCAGCAGAGTTTACCATGCGAAACCCGTTGATGGGAGATATGAATTCACTGACATGAACAGCTTCAGTACTTCTGTACCGTTTGACTGTGTATCAGTCACAATCAACTGCCTTCATGGGAGAAATCACTCTTCTCTTCTCCGGATTGTTCACCTTAAGCTCAAAAAACAAACATCTGCAAACCTTAAAAAGAGTCCATGTGATGCCAACAATGAAAACCTGAAGGATTTCATCTGTAAACCGGGTCTAACTTGTGCCTTGTTCACCTGTCAATAAATCCCACAGTGGCACGACATGCCAGTGTGTGTACAGAAGAGATCCGCTTTCCAAACAAAGGCCACTTTACGAAGGAATGTGACATGAGCGATGGACCCATCTCTGACACAACAGGCCTGGGTTTAAGTGGTATTGCCTCAAAAGTCATCGTGATGATTTACTGATCACTGGCTTAGAATGATGAAAAAAAGATGAATGATTACGCCAGAGTAACAAAATCCCTAAATCCTGACTACAATTTCATTTATTATTTGTAACCATTATGTTTCCTTTATAATATTACAACTATACACGCAGTTCAAAAGGATTTTAGTATTTCTAACTCAAGGGTTAAATTAGATCAACCAAGCCTTCCAGATTGCTGAAAATATCCTCCTTGTGTTTCTAAAGAAAATATTTATGAATGCAAACAGAAAGAGAGAAACATTCTGTTAATACTAATAATAAATAATTGCCAATTGTCAAGAACTCCAAGTGTCTGGAGACTGGGATATATCTGTAGTATTAAATGTAGTATTAATCGTATACATGTTCACAGTATTAATTGTATACATTTTCACTCACTGAGAAAAAGCTTGTATGGCTGTATAACAGGCAGAAAATAGAATTTTTCAGTAAACACGGTAATTAAAATAGTCATTAGATTAGCTGTGTGAAGCTTCACCATTTTTAGGTAAAATAAAGACATCATATATGAGCATATTTGGAGGTTTTGAAGAGAGATCTACTTGACGGCCAATGGGACATTACAGAAGTAAGCTAACTAACATGGATATTTGGAGCACAGTATCCAGTACTAAGTTGACTGATGAAACATTAAATTAAGTTGGCAGTTATTTCATATCTGTCAGCAAGGTAGTGAAGCTATCATCTTCTTACTGTTTTTCGAAACGAATGCAGCCAAGTTCCTTCATTGGTTCCTTTATTCTGAGACAACTGTTGGGTTTATGTTTTATGTTTTATTTCAACTGCAATTTGAGAGTAAAATGTGTTGCTTTCCCTTGGCATATGGTATAACCCCACAACAGAAGGCGTCCCATAGCAGGTTTAACATAACAGTAGCTGTCTTTAATATCTCCCATGCTGCTGTCCTTAACTCAGAGCCTGTTAAGTACCAGAACTCCTGTCCTCTGCTCCCCAGACACGTACAAACCTGAGAAGTACAATGTCACTGCAGAGACAAAACAGGGAGATTAGAAAGGGGGGTATGTGTGTGTGTGTGTGTGTGTG
>JAABNX020000038.1:17613142-17631646 GCA_015163995.2 Mormyrus lacerda
CACACACACACACACACACACACACACACACACTGAGTATAATAAGTGAAATTACGAATACTCTAGGACAGTGACAAGCTTGGTGGCGCAGTGCCTCACTGAGAAGCACTGTGACTTCACACCTCCAGGGTTAGGGGTTTGAATCCCACTGCTGTGTGTTGGTTTTTCTGCCCCCTCCCCACCAACTATGTGCTTGTGAAATATGCACAAACCAGGAGAGAATATGCATGTTTTCTCCCACAGTTCAAATGCACAAATGGCATCTAAATTTATCTTTTTGTATGTGTGTATGTACGTGTGTGTGTTTTTTATGCATGCATGCATGTGTGTGTGTGTGTGTGTGTGTGTGTGTGTGTGTGTGTGTGTGTTTTTTTTATGCATGCATGTGTGTGTGTGTGTGTGTGTGTGTTTGTGCGCTCCTTGGATGGACTGGCCCCCTGTCCAGGTTGTCCTCTGGCTTGTGCCCTGTGCTTCCTGGCAGAGGCTCCAGGTTCTGGATAAGCTGTATGGAAGATGGATGGATGATAATTAGACATTCATGTGACCTTATTACAATCTTCTAGACCAGTGTTTCTCAATCCCATAATCGGGGTCCCACAGAGGGCAGGGAGCAGAAATGTGGACTTTCTTGTAGGGAACTGGGAGGGAGCAACAACATGGGCCGACTGTGGGTTTGGGAAGCGCTGCTCTAGACTATCCTGTATTTTTTAACTTTAAATTTTCAGGGACTCAGTTACATTGAATTGAAAATATTAAACTCTTCAGCATGATACCTTCCTAATGAATATTTTATTCATTTCATTCTGCTGGCTTATTATTATTTTAATGAAGTAAGATGTTTTAGCACAGCCCAAGAAAACGACGTGAAGTAAAAACGAATGCCAAATATTAAGGAGTACTTGATTCTGATAATCTCGTGAGCAACCTCTTAGCCGAGGAGCGCATGAAGACGTACTGTGCTGTAGTCTCCTGTAATGGAGAGCTTAAAGTCTCTCTGCTCCTCCTGCACGGATTCAATATGTTCCTTTGATCCGGACAGGATTGGCAAAGGCTGGGTGACCCACAGGGTGGAAAGAGGCTCCGACTTCACTCATTGTCCCCATCCAGGGCCACGGGGTTTGTCCCATTTGTGACAGGAACGACAGCTGAATCACCCCATTCAGCATCAAGACACCCCCCCCACACACACTTCCCCCCCCATCCACAGGAAGTGCAGCGACGGGCCCCAGTCCCCCCCCTCCCCACCGTCCCTTGGCACAGATTCGTACCTCAGCCAAGGCTGCAGGACCCTGACCCCCATCTATTGGAGCAGACAGAGCTGAGGAGTGTCAGGACAGGAGGACATTATCGGCGGTTACAGGAGGTCCAGCATCGCCAAGCCAGCCCAGGGCATCTCCTTAATGCAGTGGGATGCTCACAGGGACGCCCCCGTCCCCCCCGCGACCCCGTTAGAGATCGAGGCTCTGAATCATTGGCCCCTGCAACACCCTCGGAAACCTCACTGTAAGCCGTCCTCCTTTTCGGCATCTCGGGGCTCCGTGAATAATTGAGAGGACGTCCAGCAGGCGTGCTCAGCAGCTCCATCGCCCTCATTGTTCCCTTTGATTGGCGAGAGACGATCCGTCACTGGGGGGGGGGGGTCAGGCTGGACAGGAGGTGGCAGCAGGGCATGCTCAGATTGATCAGCCTTCGCAAAGTGCCAAAGAGCATCCTGCTTCCCTCCTGACGTGCGGCGTTCGACAAGAAGAAAGGATTTTCTTTCACAGCAGATACTAGATGTGTATTTTTTCCCTACCTGCAAAGACGGGATATTCAATTTTATAAACGCACTGTGAAGAGTCTGCAAATGTGTTCAAAAACGGCATACGAAACCTCGAGGAAGTCAACCTGCCAAACGCCAAAAGGCCAATTTAATGACGACAGGCTGCTACAAGCGTATGTATTTGGCATTTGTGTGGGAAAACACCTCCAGGCACTAATTAAGGGGAAAGCAGACCTACGCACGCCGACCATGTGAGTCTGCAGCAGCTTCACGTGCAGCTGCTGACGCTGGGCCCCTTCCGAAGCTGCTCTTGGAGCCACACACACGCGCGCAGGGGGGAAAAGTGCAAGTGCGGCACTCTGCAGCGCGCCCCCGTTGGTGACAGCGCGCCCTGGAGGAGCAGCGCGACCGGGATTTTCCAGGTATTTACAGGGGAATTTTCATTTTTCATATATAGTTAAGTAATGCGACAAAATTCAAATAAGTTGACTTTCTGAATATTAATATGGAGCCCAAACCTGTCTGTCTGAATAATAAAAAAAAGCAAACAAATAATGCGTACACCAATAGAAAGGCAGAGGGGATATTTATGGTAAGTATTCAGGGCTGGTCAATCCTATACACAACATAGCCTAAAGGGGGGCAACTTAGCACGTAGCTAACACCCCGCCGCCCGCCTGCCTATGGAGGCAGATGGGCTTTGACCAGCACTGTGAATGTCATGTACTGCAACCATTTAATGGGTTGGTGCTCCATCCTGGCTCGTTCCCTGCCTTGCGCCTGTGGATTGCAGAATAGGCTCCAGCCCCCCGCGAACCTGCATGAGGGGCACAGACAATGGGTGGATTGATGGATCTATTTAATGTTATGTGAATGACTTGCCTCAGTAATTATTTGACTGGAGCTGCTGCTAAATTGCTTCATCTACAGACTTGCGGAACAGGCCGTCTTGCCCTATGCAAATGCGTGTTTAGTTTATGCAGAGACTCCGGGCAGGTGCCTGTATATCCTGCCATTGGGCATCACGGTGAGGTTGATGAGGAAGGAAGTTTTGATGGGATGGTAAAGACAAGCTGTCCACACGGAAACCTTGAGGGCCACTGCGGCTGCGGGGAGGGACAGTCAGTGAAAGTACTGCTGGAGTTCATGGAGGGGGAGGGGTGGGGTGGGTTTCTTAATGCCGTAATCTCAGTACCCCCTTTCAAAAACATGGCTGCAAAATATTAGCGAACGGTGATTTGTGTAGGTCAGGTGTCATATCATGTCAGGGGGATTAGCCCCGCTGTCAGCAGCTGTGTGTGAGATTTTTAATTGCATTTTGCTATTTTCACTTCAGTAGGATTGGACGTGGTTAGGGACCGTGGCAGCTGTAGAAAATTTTGATTGGGGTGGCCATCAGGGGCCAGTTAGAATTATGGGGGGTTTGGTGGCTGGGTTTGCCGTTTCTGGGTCCCAGAGCCGATAGAGAAATGAGAGAGATGTAAAGTCAATAATCTGTTAATCAGCATGCGGGGTAAAAACGTCTGACCAGGGGGGCAGGGTGGTGTTCATAAAAAAGCTTACCGAATGGGCGGGGTGGTTTACTGCATGGGGTTACCCGGGCACAAGCCCAGGGCCTGCTGTTAATCTTGTTTAATAAGATTTTAAACCTGAATCACCACCTGCCCCATATTTTACAGGATTGTCCCATATTGAAAAATGAAATGCAGTTGGCCCATTTGTTCACATCTGGACGGATTTCCCCCAAATGATTTTGTAAATCTTATTGTCTGGGATTTAATAAGGGGGTAGTGCCATTGAATTTATTGGGCAGGTTTATTGATTTGTAGTGCAAGATGAGTGGTGCATAGCCCCCTGGATTTCGCACGTGGGATAATGATCACCGTGTTTCGACATCCCCAGGTGTCTGACTACACACAGGGGAGCCGACCCAGTGGGCGGGGCCGGCCGTGGAACATGCCGGAAATGGAGGACTTCTCGCCTCCGGCCCGCAGCCAGGCTGACCCAGCGCTGATCCAACAGAATGTTCTGGAAGAGCAGGTGGAGCTGTGGTGGTTCCGGCAGCCGCGGCGGTCGCTGCTGTGCTTCTGCGCGGCGGTGGTGCTGATCGTGGTCTGTGGGTTGGGTGGTATCATGTTGCTCTCTTCCACCACCAGCATGTCCAGCGAGTGGCGCCTGGGTGCAGGAACGGCGCTCTGCCTTCTGGCGCTTGCCGTGCTGCTTAAGCAGCTGCTCAGCTCCGCCGTGCAGGACATGAACTGCGTACGCAGCCGTCGCCGCATCGACGTGCTGAAGAGCGGCGGTCTCCTCGACCTCATGGTCCTAGTGCTCGCCGGTCTGGCGCTGCTGATGTGCGGGGCCGTGCTGCTCAAACTGGCCATTGCCAACGGCCTGCCCCGGCCCGGACTGGCCCTCAACGACATGTTCATCTCCAGCGTGGTGCTACTGTCTGTCGGCGGGGTCACCGTGCTGGCCGTCACCGTCTACTCCGCCGTGGTCTTTCTGCAGGACAGAATCAGCAATCCCCGAAGGCTCCGAGATCGGGCGGTGGAGGTGTTCACCGTGTCAGGCCACATGAACCAGGGCCGCAGAGAGACTACCTCCAGCTTGGCTAACCTCCTCTGAGGAAAGGTCTGGTGTGTGGATGACCTTCAGATCCAAATCAGTTTAGAAGAAATGTCTGACTGTAATACATATCCATCCAAATTATCATGAGGCCACATTTGCACTGAGAAATGCCTTAAGAAGCTGGAGATCTGAAAGGCTACACCTTCAAAAGAGCAGATTTCCACAGAGAGAAATCTGACAAAACATTCGAGAATTGATCGATGTTGTGTTGATACACATACAAATTTTTCTACCAAGAGTTCAATTTCCACCGATGTGCATAGTTATGAGGCTCTGTGTCATCGAAGTGGTATCTATTGATGCTATACATCCATGCAGTAATCAGTGATTTAAATAAGACAAATTGCTTTTCAGCTGAGAATTCCCTTATCCCTTAACCTTGCGTGATGTCATACTGGATGCACTTATCAATCTACTGCTTGGTGGAGCATGACTCTGATCTCAGGGTCACAGAAAGGGTAAATGAACGATGCTACTGCAAATACCAATGTGGAATAATGGCTTCACTTACAAACCAAATTCTGAAAACTCAAGATTGTGTTATTGAGAACTTCCATTGAAAATCAATAATCATATTTATTTTTCTATACTAGAAATCAATTAACTAATTTGTTCTATTTCTGCAAGTAATAAAATGAATATTTTCCTGTGTAACCTGCTGTTGTGTAGAATTCTGCTGGTTGTTTTATGAGAGAGCTAGCCTGAATTTTGCTGTTTCTGATCAAAACAAAACAAAAGTAGATGCCAGGAAAGGGGTGGAAGAACATCTAAAACTTTGTCTTAAAATATTTAACAGAAGAAGGAGATAAATGTAGCAGGTGTCAGCTTTGAGAATGGAAGGATTTAATTTGCCGAACTCGCATATTTCATTCCACACACTTATGAGGACAAAATTGTATACAATCACAGCTAGATTATGATTTATACACATCACAGAGGGAAATAATAGGGTGAAAGATATTGATTGAAATACCAAATGGCAAAAACAATGACGTCTGAGTAGATGCAGCCCGTCTGGCTGAAAAACTTTCCTCAACGATTGACTTTCTGGAGCTGTGCAACCCAGCAGAGTCGCATTCAAGCCGCTCCACGACCCTGAGCCCTTGGCGTATGGACCGGGCCAGCTGTGCCGGCGGATGCCAGCTCCCACAGCCTGCCCTTTGTGTGCCCGCACCCGTCACTCACCCGCTGACAATGGCCAACTTTGTGCGCCCTCGAGATCCAGCCGGGAGCTTCCACACAAACCCCCTTGTTGGCCCAACACCCTTCTCCTTAAAAGTAAGTTTTGGAGCATCAGATGGTAGGTGGCAGCTGGAAGGGCACCACTGTATCTTCTAGCTATGTCTGGGATACGAAGGTGTTGAGCAGAGGCATCTGAGAACCACTCGATATCTCATCTTCCCACCAACTCCCTGGTTGCGGTTGCAGCATGCGGAGAAGGTCAGGTTAGACATCTCTGTTGCTGGCCTCAGTCTCCAGCCCGTTCTGGGGCATCCTCAGATGTTTCCAAGCTGTCTGGGCTTCCCCTGCAGCTACTGATACAATCTGTCAATCGCACATTCCCTCCTACAATCACTCCAGGGCTCTGTCTTCTGGAGCTGAACCTCCTTGTAGGGTCTATCTGGGAGAATAGCTCTCAGGAGATACCAGACAAGCTATGATCCCCAGTTAAACGTACCATGAAGAATTCGTATACACCTGCCGGAACAGGGCTAGAGGATGCACCCCTGGGAGTGTGGTGCTCCAGCAAGTACCAGGTGGCACCACCCAGGTAACCCAGTTGGGTTCAGCCCAAAGTGGCTGCGTAGCACCACCCACAAGGTGAAGGTTGGAGGTCCACTTCCATTTCAGCAAGAAGGATTGAGCAGGAAGGATCTACGCCAGGGGATCTAACCCAGGTGTGAGGACTCTTCAGCCAATCAGTCTAATTAGTAATCTAATTAGGAAGCTGCAGCGAAAACCTGCACACACACCGGCCCATTGCGGATAAGATTACTCACCACTGATCTAGACAAATCAGACTTTGGCAGTGAACTTGAGGATTAATGTGTGTATAAAGCAATGATCATTACGGGGACCACTGTACTGTACCATAAGGCTCCCCTTATGAATGGAAGTAACACATTAATAACAAACACTTATGACTTGTTTATAATTGTCTATTAATTACTTATAAAGTGATACAACCTAATAATCTGATTATAAACCATCCAAAAACCATTTATAAGGGTAGTTTTTTTTTTGTAAAGTGTTACCCCACTATGACAAAATAATGCTAATGCTAAATATTAGCTTCTCTCCCCAACACTTCAACATTAAAGAAACAGACAAAGTACTTGTGAAAACTTATTTATTGTTTAAAAAGGACAAATACGGGGAAATGTAGTCTTTCTTTAGTAAGACTACACACATGCAGTAACTGACTTCAAAAGTAACTTGGATAAGACCCTGAAAGTAAGACATTATCCTCAATCCATAATCAAAAGTGAACTGTTTGTTCATCAAGACAGTGTTTGCACTTCAGCGTGTTTCATTTTCTAGCTGTTCAGAAATGTATTCTACTGCAGGTACCTGAAAAATATGCAAATGAAATGTAGTATATATTTAACACATAAAAAGAAACTTATGTTACAATTATAGATTAACAGAGAAAAACAAACTAAGAAATCATACCAGACAATTATAAAATTTCTTTTTATCCTTTGTGCTCCGCTCAGTTAAGAAACAGGCACCCTGCATATGTTTTTGTTGCAAATGGGAATATTATTCAGTTCATTTCAGCACTAAAACAAACCCAAAGGACAGACCTATGCAGTAATGGCTTTCAGTCACGGCTCTGAAATTCTTCTGTGACACCACTCATATTGTGCTGATTGATCTGCTGATAACCAATAATCTTTCCAAGATGAATCTCTGTTCTTTGCTGCACATGGACGATGTCCTCTGCATCAGGCTGCACGCTATTGTTTTTTTCTCAAACGCAGAAGGAGGGGGTGGGGGGGTGTCAGTCTTGCCCAAGTGCCCCTAGTTTGTCCGAAGCTGGTAATCTGCCAAATATAACAATAAAGTGATTGTTTATCTTATCAATGACATCGCAAATGCAATTTGTCATAAAAAGAAGATATCAAAGTACAATTAAAGCTACAATTCAAGGTTGATAATGAGTAAAACTATGTGCATCTGTGTGAACTTTAGCACTGCTGATAGGTGGACAGTACTGTCCCATAAAATACATCATATACCTACTGTAGTTACTGAGTTGTCATACATGCAGTAATAATAGATGGTAAAAGGTTATTAACTTTAAATAACTGATGTCCAATGCAACAGGCTTCTAAAATGCAAAATATGTAAAAAAAAAAAAAAGGCATTTGTCCAGACAGTAGGCTTGGGCTAATTTTTCATACGTCATATTGTTCAGACATTATACTGTGGTATATAGTATTTTGATGCCCATATTTCAAAATACTGTGGTATACCCAAAATACAATGGTTGCCCGTATTACCGAAATATCGCCCAAGCTTACCAGACAATAAATAATAGCAAAAGTTACAAAAATATGAATATGTGTAATCTGACCGGTAAGTATATGGGTTATCAGCTGGCCACAGAACATAGGATACGGCAGCAGGAAGTTCAGAAGCATGGAAGATATGTTCAGGACTCAGTATGGTCCATGGGATGAGTTAAGAGCAGATCTTACTGTCAGAGAGGCTGATGCTGCCGGAACAATGACATTTACCCACTCTTTGTAACATTCAATGTAAAAATACTAAACAAATGCATTGTTCAGTTTCCACTTAAAGACAGATGTATGAATCGTTATTGTGTACTTGATCATAGGCAGTTCCATCACTTTCCAACTGAATAAGTCATTAAAAGCAACCAGAAACATCGTTATAACATATAAATAAAGATTCATTTTTCTTCCATAACCCCCAAATCCATTTTGGAGTTGTGGCAAATCGTCGGACCCAGGAAGGTGAGGGTGCCAGTCCATTAGAGAAAACAAACACACACACACACAAGACACCAGCGCACTTAAACACAAGACCTTTGGGAGAAAACTCAATCAAATCTCCACAGACCCAACACAGTCACTGAATCCAAAACCAAACTGCCCATCTTAAATTCCCTTGAAATTCCTTTTAATTACTACTGTTCTGTCCAACGGCATAGGAGAGACTGTGATATTGTAGGAGAGGACACAACCTAATTTATATTGAACGGTATATTTATTGCAGGGGGGGGGGGATGACTCAAAAAAAAAAATTTAGGGGGACTTGTCCCCCCAAACCCAACATCCTCTCTGATTCCTATGTCCCTGTTTCTGTTATTAATATAATACGTGCCAGTTTCTGTGTACTAGATTTTATGGCTTTCTGACCACAAACATAAATACATTCCTGTCTAAATTAGATATTGAAGGAAATTACTGCATCACATACATATTAATGCCTGTCAATCACGCTGGGTAAATATCACAAAAAAAGACATTTGCGGCCGGATTGTGAAAATGAGAACAATCTAATCAACAGCTTTGAGTGGAGCTAAATTAAGCAGAACAAACTCACCGCCGCTCTGTGTGATGTAGCGTACCCATGGTAGGGCCCGGTAACCACTCTTCTCAATGATTTTCAGGTAGCGAACCTGTCGACACAATGGCGTCAAAGGTGAGGGGCTGGGCTCACAGAATGGAGCTAGGATGGGGGATGGATGGAGCTAACCAGTGCCCAGTTTCAGAGGAAACTGAATTGACTTGATTTGCAAAAACAACTAGTTAACTTGAGCTAATCTAGCTTTAACCATTTGTGGAGGTCTTAAACACGAGGACAGCGTGTGGTAAAGTCCCCGAGCGAGACCAATAATCCCCGATTGTTGTCTAACTTCGCTATCGCAAAAAACGTACAACGCTTCGGATAAAAGCATCTGCTAGATAAAATGTGGATCAAAACACGATCATTGATACCAAATATCTAGCGATCAAACTAAACATATATCCATTGAAGATATCCAACTGAAGTGCTTTTAGTGCTCATTCTTAGGATGAACGAGGAGGTCTGCATGGTCCTTCAGTGGCGCTGGCTCTGTACGACATCTTGACCCCGCAGCTCGGTAAGGAGCCTCACCTGGATCCCGGACACGGTAAAGTAGGGGATCTCGAAGCTGATCGTGATGGGCGGCTTCCCCTCCGTTTGGTCGGCTTCCACGCTCGGCAGGCCGAAGTGAGCATGCATCTCGTGCTCCTTCCCCCCCTAGGAACACATGGAGAGTGCTGTCAGCAAGCGGCCGCGGCCAAACAGGAAGCGGGGCTGGGGCTCTTTATCGCCACCATCTGACATAATGGGGTAGAGGTTACATTTTTAACTAGCTATATACTTTGTCCCTAACAATAACACTGCAATGTTTGCAGTGTTTGCCATTAGGAAGCTTGATGTCAGTTCCTCAAACAACATTTCTTTTGCATCCTGTGCAAGCAGCTCTGGACTTTTGTAACACCAACTTAAATAAATCAGGACTTACACAAAATATATCCACGATAAACAGAGTTCACGGATGTGTTAAGCAAAAAGTTGACATACAGCTGTGAGTAAATTTACACTTTACCTATTCATTAATTAAATATGTTTTGTTTAGTACCTATTGCTACTATATTTTTGACTTGCGTATTTTTTTGGTATGGGAAGGTAAATCCAACTTACGAAAAATTTGACCTACTTAAGGGTTTGTGAAACTGATTAGTTACGTCAGTCGCAAACTGCCCGTATATTCATGCATTTTCAATAAGTGGCTATATTCCTACTGGGAAGGACTTTATGTTCCATTGCACCACATTCTTCTCCGGGAGCCACTTCGCAGTGCCTATGCTGGTCTTGAACTTCGGCGAGTCTGCGTCGCTGGGGACTGGCACCAAGATGGCTACATTGTTAGCGGTGGACCGGGTTTTGAACTGGCTCCGGGCCTGGATCGCATGGAGGAAAGGGGTCACGGCTTTGGGAGCAAATGGGAACTTGCTGGGGAGATGGGGCAGTCTTGCACTTTAAAGGGCTAAGATCTACAAGGGCACACGTCATATACATCCTGTTGCGAAAGCAATGTGCAATGGCAGGTGTGTCCATGGAGGCGAGTACAGAGAACCAAACACACCAACCTCCACTGCCTCCTCTCTAAGAGCCCCTCAACACCCATCACAAAGGAAGAGCGGGGGCTTGGAGACCCATGACCTTACCGTGACCTTGATCTTTACACGACTGTGGGAGTACTTTTCTATTTTAGACTCAATCCAGATGAGTGGTTTCACCTGGCAGCAAAAGAGGAGAGAATTCAGAGGATCAGCCAATGAGCAACAGGCAGGTGACCCTGTGACCTCATCCCATTGACATCAGTCATTTATAAGAGAAAAAATATCAGCATGTTGTTTCCACACTTAAGGAGATACAGGCCACATCGATAATAAGTCTTTTAGCAACGATGCAGCAAACAGACTTGCTGGAGCAGGAAGTGGAGCAGAGATACAGGATGTTATTAGCTGGAAGGTAAGGCAGGGGGGCAGGCACTTACCGTGGTGTTGAGCCGGTAGGACATGAGTTCACACTCGCCGTCAGGGGGGATGAAGGAGATGGTACGGTCATTCTCAAAGCGGGATAGGCGCACACACTGGTGAAACTTCACATCCTCCAGTTCCACTGTCTTGCTCTTCTCTCCTTAAGGAGCCCAAAAATTCACACCATTAGCGTTTAACGTAGCGCTGAATGCAGACTGCAGTCACACCAGAACACTGACTGACAATATCCCATTAATAATTACTCAGTCAGTTAGTTAACTAATGTTACGACAGAAACATACAACAATTGTAAAAGAAAGACACAGCTAGGCAGGTCTATTTAAAACACCTTACATGGACTCAGATAATTCAAAGCCCGTTATAAGAACATGAGGTCAATTTAAAAACAAGAGGATGTGAAACTGCAAGTTAAACAGGAAAAGTAATGAACAGATTGTTCAGCGCAAACACGAGGCACCTGGGATCAGATGTCGGGGGGGGGGGGGGTAAAAAAAAAAAACATCAAAAAGTTTTATGTTCGCAGAGAGTAAAAAACACATCAGTTTGATAAATAAATAAAACCCAGCTGCAGCTGGTAAGCCCGGCTTAATGCGTTCTGGGCCCAACCTAGCAGGTTCTGGACTCGCCACACCTATCGGATCACATTCACGGTGACCGTTCGCCACCTCTGTCATTGAGCGGGCATCAGTGGCATTTTAATGGGTGACAAAGGGGTCCGGCAACTCGTGGAGCCAGCCGAGGGGGGGAGGGGGGGGGGGGTCAGGAGATGGAGCTTTGGAGATCAGACACTCAGCAGACAGCTATAATGTCAGCAGGGACATTCATCGCACCAGCTTTCATTTCCAGAATAAAAAGGGCAGCCAGTGACATCAGATACTGGATGGAAAGGTTAGTGAGGTGCCCCCCCCCCCCCAGCTCAGAATTTATTAATCCTGGGGTGTCCCTGAAAGCCCACCGCCCTTAAGCTAAAGGAGGAACACAATGAAGACAGTCCACAGGCACAAAATTTCACAATGCAGAGCTCTGAGTCTGCCTTCCTTTTTTGATTGTGCAAACACGTGGAGACCACTCGTAAAATGCTGCCAGACTGTAAGGTGTGCTATAAGAATAGCTTTAGCACCTCTGTTAGTCTATAGAGGGCTGTGGGATTGTCACCGGCCATTTTGCGATTCCAGCGACAGAGAAAATCACATGAAATGAAAAACAAGGGATCTGAGGTAAGCTTTTTTGCTATGCATGACTGTTTGTCTGGCAAGAAGCCCATTCAAACAGTTCTGTGCTATATTTATATATCCGATCATTGAATACATAAATTCTGGTTTTCTGTATGCAAACCAAAGCTATCTTAGGCAATTAACACTTTGATATGAAAACATTTCATTTTTGGGAAGACTTTTGTCAGGAAAGTGAAAATGATCAAGGCTGCTGGAATGCAAGACGCTGAGGTCAATTAGATGAAATTGATGAAGTTAGAGATAGCTGGACTCTCTAATTGCTTTTTAGAAAAGGGGGTGTCAGATATGTGTAGGTTTTTAATACATGATGTTCATTCTGAACACTGCCTTTGTGGTTAGTATGGGAGGGGCGTCCTTTAACCTGCCTCCTGAAATCTAGGGGTTACCTTAACCTGACAGCCAGCGCCTGCAGAAAAGACCAGGCAGCAAAAGTGGAGAGAATTCAGAGGATCAGCCAATGAGCAACAGGCACAAACCCCAGTCAGAGGCCCCTCTAATCCAGCACGAGGGGCAGAAAGGACGCCTAAATGAGGGGAGAGGGAGTGGGGGGGGGGTGACTGTGGTGTTGCAGGCCCCCCCACTTACTGCCGTTGATCTCAAAGAGCACTTTGTCGTTGAGGCCCAGCCGCAGCTCCGGCATGCCAGACAGGACCACCTTCAGTTTGATGCTGCCGACGATCTCGCTGCGCAGGATGCTGCCGTTTGCGCTCACCTAGGACACACGGGGGGGCGGGGAGAGACCGGCCGAGAGAGGATCAAAATAAATGCATAAATACGAAGGGATGTGGGGGGGGGGGTCAGAGCAGGAAAAGGCGACTCCCCACCACAGAAACTGAAGAGGAAAAGGAGGGTCACTGTTTATCAGAAGGCTGCTGTAAATGCACCTTAAAACGGGATGCTAAAGCTAACAGTGAGCAAGATAAACAGTAAGGAACAGAGCGATTCCAGGCTATGGTCTGTTTGTGGTAACATAAATAATGCTGATAAAGTGCAAGATATTTTTAACCTACATGTTCACACATGAATTCTGAGGATTTGTCTTGATGATTTTTCAAGGTATTGACCTTGCACAGCATCCATAGACTGTCTACCTCCACCATCCCTGTGTGTTATTTTATTGTAGTGTGTACTTTTGCATATTTGCACTACTGGATGCCTACATTTCCTTCAGGATCAATAAAGTATGAATGTATGCATGCATGTATCTACGTATCGATCTATCTACTTACCTACCTGTGGTCCAAGAGGACACATGAAAAAACATGACACAAGTCTAAATGTCACATCCATAATGCTAGGATTGGCAATAACAAAATAAAAATTCTTAAAATCCCACGCCATTCGCAAATGAATTAAATATGTACAAATTTCTCTCACTGCATGACAGGAACCGCTCTGTCTCCACTGTGACACCGTGATAATCGAATGGGGCTCATTGGTTATGGGTTGGGCGTTAATGGAAAGCCCCAGACGATTGTTGTACGGAAGGAAATTCTGCAGCCGCTTCCTAAGGATGAATTCATGGAAGTATGGGAACAGCTTCTGAAGGTCCTTTAGACAGCAGAACTTACAGCCAACCACAGCTACCAAAAACACAATTAAATTCACATCAAGACTATGAGATGATTATTATACTAAATCTAACTGTAAAATCTGAGGACATTTAATACATTAAATGCAAGAACACACAAGTATTTCCGTATTTAATGTAAGCTTCATTAACATGAGAATGTAATATGATAAAGTGTGACGCTTCACCAGAGCAAAGAATCACTTTTTAAAGGTTTCCTTTGGATAAATCCTCGTACCAGGAGGTTGACTGACTCAATGACATCCATAAAGACCTCATTCTTCCGGTATTTGATGCCCTCTGACCTCCAAGAGACTGCGTTGGTAACGGTTGCTGGGGGCCGGGGGGCACCAACCTCCAGTTTGTGTCCTTTCTGCGTGATGTATCTGCAAAGACATGGATGACGAATTGTTGAAAAATTAAAAACATAGAATAAAATCGACCTTCTCCTTGGCTGGCAGTTTTATCCCCATTGTGGTCATTGTGAGATTATACAATCACGCCTATGCAGTCTCTGTAAACACTTCCATAGAATATGTTTGCTGCGTCGCCGTAGTTCGGCTGCTATGGAGTTTATGCAGCCCACCTCCCATGGGTCCTCTTTCACAGCCCTGTTGTGTGTGCGGGACAGCCTCACACGCACCTGATCTCCGTTCCCCCTACCAACCACACTGGTCATGCAACAAAACCTCTTTATTTATCAGTTTCCAGGTTTTTCCTGGCAGAATCACAGCCGCCCATGAATCCTGTCGGGGTCCTCGATGGTCACACAACCCTCCTCATCATCCTCCCTGCTCCCAGCTCCCTACTTTTGGAGGCAAGATCGCTGTTGGCAGGGATGAGAGTTAATCAATCCCCTGATGGGCGTCTCGAGGACAGTCAAAGGCCTCGTTTGCGAAAGACTCCAGCAGGCACACCTCAGCGGCCTTCTTCATAACGAGCCTATTGCCGTATTGTCCCACGAGAGCAGGGCACCGCCATGCAGCAAAATAATTACGCAGGAAATCAGCTCCACCATAATCCATGCAGGGCATGACATCAGAGAATCATTTCTAACCATGTGTCCTGATGTACCTTATTACGCAAATGAGAAAACAATATGTTAAAAAAAAGCACCAAAAAAACGACCACAGGAGTGTTAGCTGTTTTCTGCTCCTATGTTCCCTTTCATTACATCATAAACAAACATGCACCAAGGGGGTGGGGGTGGGGGAACCGGCGAGTCTACAGTTCGGTGCAGCATTTATGATGAATCCCATCTGAAAATCTAATGTTAGCATGAGAGCTGAGAGGGAAGTCACTGGTTAGGAGGAAGACACTGATTGCTGGGCCTGAATCCCCAAGGCTGACAGCTCATGGATAGTACAAGCTGTCCTGAACACAAGAACCTACCTGTGAACATGCAAGCTCACACATTTGCCTAATTTTACATATTATTTATATGCCTATATGAATATTACATATACCATGTCAGAGACGGAGTGTTCTTATCCTAAGGAGAAAAAGAAAAATCGATTTTGAACAGACAGACCAAACCAGTTCTACCAGCAGGGAGAACACTGTGTAGAATTTTCAGATTAAGTGGTCCACTCCGTTGTATGGACCGGGCATACCAAAAGCCACTAGAACACTTACTCCTGGAGGATCTTGCTATCTGTGGTCTGCGGGAAGCCAAAGTCCATGACCTCATCCAACAGCTCGTACACAGTCACGAAATTGTCCCGGATGCTCTCCTCTTCCAGCTCCTTGAAGTATTCCTGGAAAACCTTTACAGTCGACGGTGCGACAAGAAGAGAACCACTTAACCGATGGGCACTTTGACCATGCGAGCGACGCAGATCGGTTACAAATGGGAATGTCAGTCATGTATGTTGCAGCTACCTCCACTATCTTGTAGAGGAAGGAATACACAAGGGCGGCGTTGGAATTCTTCTTGGTCATGGCCACCACTAACGGCTGATGGTTAAAGATCAGCAGAAGCCTCTTTGTGGCGTTTTACACATCACTATGGTTACAGTAAATACTTGTGCCAAAAATCTGGACGTCTTCCTTAAAGGTTCTACTAAAGCCTGCGAGAGAGGGAAGGGAGCCAGGGAAAGGATACAGTAAAGGTTGCTATGCTTAATCCACAGAAAATGAGTTGCTCCATGGGCCGCCACTGGAGAGATGTCGGCCTCCTCCTCCCGCTTCATCAGGATGGGCATGAAGTGGTCGATCTCGCCCATGTCCAGCATGCCCATGTAGTTACGACATATTAACACCTAGAATCAAAGCAGCATAAATGGGTTGTTTGTTCCCTTTGTGAACCAGACCCAGCTGACTTTTGGTTCCTCTTGACGACGGGGAATTTCCACAAACACTCGCAGGACGGGTCTAAGCTGTGTGGTCGCCGTCGCGAAAACTAATTGTCAGCCACAGCGAGAAAATCCTGAACTTCCTTTTATAAGCAAGGACAGCAGACGTGCCGATAAGCAAGGTCTACAGAACGAACGCACACTTAAAACACGAAGTTCGGCAAAAATTACAGATAATCCAAGTTACAGAAGGGCTCAAGTATGTGCTATTGTTCAGCTTTTATAATAAAAAGAAAACAAGATAAATAACCTGAAAACATCTATGCACATCTAACCACTAGTCCTAGTCAGGGTTACAGGGAGATCTGGAACCTCTCCAATACAGCACAGAACAAAAATCAAGGGGCACCCTGAATGGAACGCCAATCGATTGCAGGGTACACATGCACACACACATTTAGAGGCATTAGTTCTCACACAACCAGAGCAATATGGGGTAAACTCCCAGCTCTGAAGGTATGGGGCTGCCCACTAACTCACTCTATTTGCCATATGACTGCAGATATTAAAGATACACTGTATGACCAAAAGTATACTACCAGTTAAGAGTTTCTGCACACACTGACATTTTCTACATTTACTAAAAATACATTCAATATTCTTTGCTAACAAATTTAAAGCATGTTCAGCATTTGAGAACCTTTATTAGCAATAAAATGTCATATCTTTGATTCATCAAAGTAACCTCCTCTAGCAGTTATAACAGCAGAGAAAATTTGAGGCATTCTTTCTACAAGGGACATTAAATACTGCTGTTTCATGGGATGAAACAGTTAACTATTGCGTTTAAAGTTAAAGGACAGCCTAGAATTTGACTATGACATCACCACACAACCAGTTAATAGAATGTCAGACATGCGCAGTTACATACTCTTTCCATGTTATAAAGGAAACTTGTTTTATTTGACGTATATTTTCATTTATAGTTGTTCACTCAACTTTCTATTGCTTAATGATTATAAAAAAACCTGCGGTTTATGAAATCAACACTTTTTAGTTTAAAACCTGTGATGTGCAAAAACTGGCGCTGGCGGTGCATGTGGACACCCCTATTAATTATACAAATTGGTTAATTAAGTCACAACCATTGCTGGCACGGGAACATAATAAAGCACCTTCTGCAACAAACATTAGCAGCAGAATGTACAGCACAGGTTTGTGACTTTCCACGTGGCACAATCATAGGAAGCCATCTTTCCAACAAGTTTTCTGCATTTCCTATCCTGCTGGAGCTCTCCTGATGAACCACAAGTGAAGTTGCTGTGATGGAAAACGTCTGGAAGCAAGGTCGGGTGTGAGACGCTGAACCCCATGAGCTCATAGCTGTGGGCTTGATTGCTCAGCATCAACATCCCAGCCTGATCGACAGGAAGCTCCACCAGCAATATTCCAACATCCACTGGAAAGCCTTTCCCAGCAGGACAGAGGCCACGACAGCAACGACGGGCCAAACTTCATAATAATTCCTTAGTTTCAGAATGAGATGTTGGACAAGCTGGTGTCCACATACTTTTGTCCACAGAGCAAAAACTGCTCAGCTTTGATAACATTTTAAACCTTGTGCGAATTCAGGTGGGGTTCACACTAATACAGCTATCAATCCCAACTACATTAATAATGCACAATGTAAATCCTGTACTGACGAACACAATAAAACCTTAAAGAGGAAAAAATCATACTGAACTGTCAGGTAGACTTTGGGTATTTGTGCCACGTTGAGGCTTTTGATATAGTAAATGTGTAAATGCCCCCCATGTTTGATTATTACATAGGTTGTGCATCTGTTGCCTTATCGACTGGTCATGTCTGAACAAGCTGACCTGTATACTTTAAAAAAATTACGACTTCCTCAGATTAGTGTCGCCAGGGTTTTTAACAACAGGAAGAAAGTCAGCCCACATCACTCTCGTTTTAGCTCAATCTCGCTGGCGCCTCATCAGACGGCGGACGGACAGCAAAGTGCTCCTGCTGGTTATGGGATGGCAAAGGCCCCACTTATCTCGCTGACCTGCTTTCCTTTCCAACCTCCACACGTCTTTCAAGATCCGGACAGTGTTTCTGGAACCAAATTATGCACTACAGATGACTAGCCCTGCTGCTATCCCTCCTCAGTTTGCAGGCAAACTGCATCCCTGGATTAATTAAAAACAAAACAGCCCTTTATGATTTTTGGTAACGAAAAGTGCTACAAAAATCAAATGAAATATTATTCATACCTGTGCCACATGTTACTATCACCAGGCAGCAAAATACACAGATTTTTGCCTAAAAAATGCATAAAGTTGACCTTAGCAGCTTGCTGGCATGCTTTAATGTTGCTCAGCAGAATGCTGGAAAAACCACGACAGTGCAAACTGGTCCTGTGTAGTTACGGCTCTTCTGCCGAGAA
>JAABNX020000038.1:17648644-17667718 GCA_015163995.2 Mormyrus lacerda
CCCCCCCCCCCAGAACGACTAAATAGGCTCCATTATTACGTAAAATTAACTTCTGACACAACCCTCCCCTTGCATTTGCAAACACAGGAACTGTATATTAGTTTTTTAATTCAGTATTTCACCATATTTATTGACTTGTAACCACTGTGGCCTGCAGGGATGATGTGAGAGTTTGCTTTTCAGATTTTGCAAGCTAGTGTGGGTCACTGGTAAACTGCCAGACCCCACTTGATAGCGACTTCAAAAGGACACATAAACTGCAGCGATTTCTTGGCTGCCTAAACTATGTATGAAAAGGGAAAAAATACTGCATGCTTCACTTAATGGGTATTTTGGCTACGAAACGACCCCCTCGCAGTTCGCTGACGGCTGTCACTTCCTGATGTCGGCGGTATGTAGTGTCAGTGTTGCTGGATCTCACAGAATCTCTGACTTCCTGTCTGAAATTGGCAAAATACGAGTCAAACTAAACTAAATGCACAGTCATGCTCTCTGCTCTGCCTTTCTTTCCCTTTTTCACCTCAGTTTCTCCTCATGTGGCAGAAAAAATCATTCTGACACCGAAAATCAACATGGATACATCAATATCACATCAAGGAATTTTGACATTTATTATATATTTTCAGAAACTACTTTGACCTTTGATTTCATCACAGTCACAGTAACCAGTCAGATATTAAACTGAAGTTTGCTAGAGCGGTCCAACCAAAACTTTAGCGCAAAAGCATGAATCTTCTGCTGGGTCAATAAAGTTAAAAAAAACATCATTTTATTTGTAAATGAGATTATGTTATTCTTTCTGTATCAGTGTAACAGAGAAAACCTCACATAGCTTTTAATCACACAACACTGCTATCCAGATTATGTCCAGTGCCTATCATATAAGGTATGGATATGATGTACAAACCAGTAACTCCAATCAAGCCAGAGGAAAGCACATGACAACTAGGGGAGAACATGCAAACTACACACACATGGAGCCATGGCAAAGACCCTGATCCCAGAGGCGTGAGGCAACAGTGTAAACCACTGCAACACTGCCGCTTCCTTGCAGGAAGCAAGCATATATTTTTAATTACCAGGCCTAAAAATGGTATTTTTCAATAATTTTTGTTTTGCTCTTCATTTGTTGTTGCTTGTTGTTGTGTGAATCTCTGTTTCTGATGGGACACATCTACTTCAAGCTCTTATGTGGAGTTTATTTAGTGCCTAAATTTACTAACAGCTGGAACAGACCCTTTTGCAAGCCTCTCGATCTGTTTTCCCTCAACTTTTGGCCCCGGCAAAGACGTCCCCCTTCTGTGGCCCTAAAATGTCCAGGGTCAGAATCCCATCTCCACTCATTCAGCTGACTGTTGAAAATTCCAAGATGGTGAGATTGTGTTTATTGTTTCAGAGTACGCAGCGGGGTCTTCCCCTCCCACCCCAGATACAAAAAAGGGCTGGATTATTCCACTCGCTCAATAGGAAGGTTGGGTAAACACGAATGGTTTCACTCAGCAAGTTGAATTTGGAGCCCCGGCAGTAAAAGGGAAATCCCTGCAGTGGATGACAGAAAACCCATGGCGCACACAAGAAATTCACAGCTTTATTCCACGGCCGTTTTCCCCTTTATCACGGGGGACTTCCTGCAGAACGCCACCAGACCCCCAGATTCTATCACAGCTCCAGGAGTGATAGAGAGATCGGGCAAGCTGGTGGGTGGGGCCACGACGTGTCAGCGACAGCCCCACAGCCCCCGCCGGTGCGTGTGGGACGCTGCCAGCTCCCCTCACAATGGGTGGAAATCGGACCTTAATACAAACTTTCTCACAAAGCCTCAAAGCTTCATTTCTCCCCAACAAAACACATATAGGAACAAATGTGTTTTTTTTTTCTTTGTGGTCACCTCACATATCACATTTCTGGAAAGAGAAGAAAAGACGATGAAATGTCCTCCTCTCTGGTTGGAAATTCTTCTCAATTCAATTTGAATTCAAGGGCTATGGCAAGCAAAGTAGCACTTAGTCAAATGGCACATGAGTTAGTAGCTACATACCAGGAACATCACTAGAGATTTATGAAAAGGGGGGCATTAGCTTTTATTAGGGGGTCTAATTATAATAAAAATTAATGAAAACATGTTATTAAAGCTAATTAGACTCCGCCCCCCCAAAAAACAGCCCTATCGACATCTACAGCACTGTGCAAAAGTTAGACAGTCAAAAGAAATGGTTAAAGCTATTTATCTAGATAGTAAATGGATATTTGCTCAGAGCAACAAGTAACAATAGAAACTAGTTAAAATTTCTTCTGTTCACCAGAAAGTTACTGATATCTAGTTGGACGGCTAGATGAACACCACTTCAGGTCCCAAAACTCTCCTCAGGGGCTCCTCAACCATTCTGTGCATTTATTAAACTTCACCATTTAATTAATTAAAAACGTCAATGAGACACAGATTAGCTATATGAGGTGAGCTAGTGGTCAAGTCAAAATGTAAATACATGGGTGTGCTGCATGGTTGCTGGAAATGACGGGTGATTTTAGCAGAGGGTTTGAAATGGCTAAGCTGACACACTTTGACAGGTATAATATCATAGTTTTACACCAACATAGAGACCATTTAAACTTCATTTTCTCTGGCTGCCTAAGACTTTTGCAAAGTACTCTGCGTCATTTAACCCAATGTAGACCAAGATTAGATACAGCATGCTGAACAAAAGGTTTTAAGAGTGATAGAATCTGTGTGGGGAGGGGGCATTTGGAAAGCTATGCTGTGCCGAACCCAAATGCATACTTTCAGCCTCAATTTCCTTCCCCTGCTCCTTCTACTAAATGGCCAGGACCTCCACCCACTACTTCACCTCTGGTTAAGGCCTCGGCAAGGACGACGGTGCCAGAGGAGTGTAAGGACATGCACATGCCTGCTGTAAACGGGAATAGGCTTGGTGAGGCCATGAACACAGGAAACAGGAAGTACCTCTCAAGGTGACTTGCTATTTGTGGCGTTATACACAGACACAAACATTCCTCAACCATGCAGAACTTCCCTGCAGGGCCGGGGACATACAGTACGGCTCAGAATAAAATGGACCACACTGTTTCTGTAATGCTGATAGGGACCCTGGGCTCCCAAATCGAGAGCAATATGGCACCCCCAAAACTCTGGAGTGCCACCAAACACACATCTCAGCCAACACACTGACGGTATTATTAGGTCCGACATCATGCTACTGGGGGGAAAAAATCCATTATTTCAAGCCATGATTTGAAAAACAGGAAAGTCCAAACAATGACAAATGCAGTCTTCCAATGTTGGGGGATGTCAGGAAATGTAAAGAAAACATATACACATCTCCATCAAAAGCTCGCCCAAATACACGCACATTAGGCACTAATTGTTCGTAAATCACTTTTATAAGTGACATACTGGTGCCTTGCCATGTAATTAAGGAAAGCAAGAAAGACAAAACATACTAAGGAAGCACATTTTCAGACTGAAGACGGATTATGTGGTCGACGGCAGAGATAGACTCTCAGCCTATAATGGAGAATTTATCTCCATTTACAGTCAATTTACACAGCATAATCTTTTATTCCAGTTGTCATAGAGTAGACTGAATATTAAAAAACAGAATTACTGGAAAAGACATTGCGACTAGAATGTTACAAACTACATTATTTAATCTTTAATTTGTGCATGCTTTCTGGAATGTAAAACTATAATTTTTATTAAAGCATTAATGCAGGAAATGCAGACACAGCAGAGCATAGGGGAGGATGTGTCAGGACAGCACAAGTGAAAAGGAGTAAGGAAAAGAAGGGGAGAATACGAGAGGAAGAACAGAAAGGAGAGAAGGAACCACTAATGGAAAATCCTTTATGTGCAATTTGCAGGAGTACATTGTAATTCTTCCTTTCACCTACCTCAGCCAATGCGCGGCATCCCTCAGTCTGGTCTTAAAAACCTTACACAGTATGTAGACTGGATCATAATTTATCTGGTGAACCAGGTATTAGCTGCTAATAATATATGACTGTCTCACCTGCCTCTAATTATTCAGGAATTTGAGCCTGCTCTGGGTTGGGTTCATTCAAAGCTCATACTTAAACTCGCTGCTCAGTCAATAGCATTGCTCTTGGAGCAGTGGGCTGATTGTAACCTTGGCAGAGGTTTGGTTTTTGGGGCTTATCTATGTACGTTCAATTCCTTTGTGCCTGTCAGTAGCCAGCAGGTATTGGCTTGGTGGGTTAAGGTAGCTTCGGGTTTATGGTCCTTGACCTGAATTTGGCCTTGGGGTTCTGGTCGGCCAGTTTCTGTGTTGGGGCTATAAGATGGCCCTTGCTCCACAGCTGGGTTGCCGTGCTGCTGCCATCCTGTCTCTGGAGGTTTTGCCCCTTTAGGTTCCCGGTTTGGGTTCTCCTGTCCTCTGTGTCCTGTTTAATCCTCCTGGTGCTCTCCGTCCAGTCAGCGGCCCAAGTCACCCTGGATCCCTGTTTCCAGCAGTGTTGGGGCTGTCTGTCTTGGGGGCCAGTGGGCAGCAGACCTGGCATGGTGGATGGGCAGCCCAGGGCGAGGTGTTCTGGCACAGAACTGGTGTTATGTAGGCAATAAATGTTTTTAACCTGAGACTCGTGGCATATCATATTAATTATTACAAATGGCTTATTATTAGGGGTGTAAGAATACATCAATTAACTTAACACGATATTCAGGGTTGCCAAGTCTCATGTATATGGCATGACACTCGTGCTTTCAGACTCTCTATAAACCTGAAATTAGCTACACCAAAAGTGTCAGGGTAGTCTATAAACCCTACAGACTAAATCTCATGCAAGCCAGCTGCCCAAATTTGGCAACCCTGGATATTATGATTTGGGATACTGTATCAATTCTCAAAAACACTGTATCATTTTTTTAATTAAAAGTTTACATCTCAAGATTTCTGGCAGATGATTCATTTTATGTTATGTTTAAAGTTCGAACTGCTAGATAGCAATGTTGTAATCTATCTTCAGCCACTCTTCCACTGCAGTGCAACAAGGTAAGACGAGAATGATAAACCAAGATGGCGGTGTGCACAGGCGTATAGCCTGGAGCTCTCCAATATCACTCATTTGTTGTGTAATATAACAGCGATGTGCTTCTTTGCTTCCAATATTAGCATTTTATTCTTTATTTATTTTTTTTTAATTTTATCTATCTATTTATCTGTGGTGGCTCTGAAGCCAGGGATCTGTGCCAGCAACTAGAAGGTCCCGTTAATGCCCAGAGTGATTCTACTCCATTGGGCCCTTGAGCAAGACCCTTAACCTGCAATTGCTTTGTCCTGGGTATGAAGTTAATCTGCATCTAGCCCTATAAGCAGGTCCTCCAATTTACAGGGAAAAACTTGGGGATTGGGGGCAAGATTGGCACTCCAGCCACCGAACAAAACCTCACACTGGTCCATTCGGACTAGTGTGGTGCTGAGGTATCACCCACCACATGGCTGCACTTAGATTTTCATCCCAGATGTGGTTTGTCGTGTGGTGGGTACAGCAATGCGCTGTAATCAGTACATGCTCCTTATCTATCTATCTATCGATATATATTTGCCCAAGCTGCCCAAAACATAATGCTTTGATGTTGAATGTTACAGGGACTGTGCTAAATGCATCCACTGTTCTGATTGCATTAAAAAGTACTTTTTAGATTTCATGCATATGATGGTGTGTTCTTAATACTATGAATGTTTCCGGCGTGCCGGTTGCTTAGTGCTTGCGAGCAGACGGTTTCGGTTAGACAGAAAGGGAATAATGATCTACTGTCTGCATTTTTTAAAAGGTGTCCTCCCATCACATTGCCCCCACACAGAACCTCTTGATCTACAGCAAACACTGGAGTATAATGTACGAGTGCCAATGCTTTTTGTCGCATGGGGTAAATACTACAGGCTATAACGTTCATTTCATGAGTTCGGTAAAGTTGGAAAGACATTGGCAGATTCGAACTTCGCGGCTCAATAAATCTTAAACAAAACGTTCTTACAACACAATATACGGGTCTATTTAACAGTGGTAAGGTAGACAATGAGCTACAACCGGATTTTCGTCCAAACGATATGAATTAAAAGAAATACGGATAACATTGTTCCCTATGAGCTGTCCGCTGTCAGAGGAGAGCTTAGGGACCGTCTGCAAAGTGCAAAACGAAAACGATAATGTCAAAAACTTCACTTCCAAAGAGTGAAGAGCCACCAAAATCACCAAAGGCTTTTGGTTATCATGGTCATACTACACCCCTTAGTTTGGTGAAAAAAATAATCATTAAATAAAATGCAATAACTTTGCTCCTACTAATTGTAAAGCCACCAAAATTACTATGTACTTTTGCAAATTAATTATGGTAGGACTGCACCACTTAGGTTGGGAAAATGTGGCTTAGTCTATTGTTAAAGAGATTGTAGTAGCAATAAAATTTAATAACGTTCTTACTGTAGAGTGTAGTTCCACTAAAATCACTACACACTTCTACAGTCTCATTATGGTCATACTACAGCACTTAGTTTGGGGAAATGTACCTGTGTCTATTTTTAAAGAATTTTTATTGTCAATAAAATTCAATAACTTTCTTACTGTAAAGTGTAGTGTCACCAAAATCACTACACACTTCTACAGTCTCATTATGGTCATACTACAGCACTTAGTTTGGGGAAATTTACCTTAGTCTGTTTTTAATGATTTTTATTGCCAATAAAATTCAATAACTTTCTTACTGTAAAGTGTAGTTCCACCAAAATCACTCTACACATCTAGGGTGTCATCAATTTTATTGCCACTTGGAAGTGAAGTTATTGACATTATCGTTTTCGTTTTGCACTTTGCAGACGGTCCTTAAGATCTCCTCTGACAGCGGACAGCTCATAGGGAGCAATGTTATCCGTATTTCTTTTAATTCATATCGTTTGGACGAAAATCCGGTTGTAGCTCATTGTCTACCTTACCACTGTTAAATCGACCGTTATATTGTGTTGTAAGAACGTTTTGTTTAAGATTTATTGAGCTGCAAAGTTCGAATCTGCCAATGTCTTTCCAACTTTACCGAACTCACTTCATGACAGGGCTGTGATTTCAAATGGAGGACCGTAGTTAAGATGCTTCCACATTAATCCAATAAAGTGATTTTGTACTTCCATTATTTTTGTATGCAAAATGTAGACCTAGGAACGTGGTGTAAACGCTAGGATAAATTATATGTTTGATACTTATGATTCAGTCATTTCAAATAGTTTTTAAAGAGCGTCACAAATATCATATGCGAAACACATTAAGCACTATACTGGGTGGAACTCATTTCTGCGGTACTATTAGTTTAACTTTTTTTTCTTTTTAATCCAAGTGGCACAACCTGCGCCATTTGAGCTTCACTGGCGTCTTTTCCGTCGGTGATGCTTTTCCTTCCTTTCATTTCCTTTGCTTTCCCACCCACAATAATCGCCTCACTGCATCAGTGAAAGGTAGCGGAATAGTAGCTCTCCCCTCGCAACTTTTTTGCGTCCCGAAGAAGAAAGTCCAGAAGAAGTGAAGCCCACAAATTAAGAGGAATAAAAAGAAATGCGCATCAAAGGGCTAAACTACTGTACATGCGAGGACTGTAAGCTGGAAAGTGAATATTTCTGACAGAAAATCCATTTTGTATGCATGTGACCATTGTCACTAATTCGACGGACACGCTTCAACATTTAAATTATGACCGGCCTGATTTATTTCTTATTCTGCATCTCAGGATCGGGTATGGGAAAATATATTACCTCTTTTTATTGTAGGTTTTGTCTGTATTTAAGGGTTCGTTGATGAACCGGCGATTTGAAACGTAAAAAGTTGACTTTAACTCGATAAATCATTTATACTGTGCAGTTATTTGGTATATTGCATAAACGTAAAGGAGATCTGCAATACAGTGTTAAAATTTACATTTTTCATACTACACGTTAATAAATGTGTTTGGATATTGGATTCATAAATATAAAAGGAGTAACTATTGTGGAAATTCCAGTATAACGTTATTTTGCCTTATTTACTTTTTTGTCTTATTTTGTGGTGCTTTATTTATTTTTTTATTTGCTCCCCACTCTTTACCTGTCTGTGAGGATGGGTCTTAAGACTGTTGTTACTACTGTAACAATTAGGCGTCGTATGCGTTGCAAGCCGAACACTCCGTAAATTAAATAAGGTATTACTGCCACCACTCAGCAATGCTGTTTAATTAAACCCTTGAAAATTTGCTTATGGAATGTCCACTAAAACCAGAACTATGCGTTTTAGAATAGGTACAACTGGTTAATATCGTGCAGGAGTAAATACTATTATATCTAAATGCTATTCATAAGCTGTAGCCTATACACTGGGCATATAACGTGGTACCTTCTTCACGTTCTTCACAGGTCCTTTGTTTTTCTACATTTTTTGGCAGGGACTATGGTGAGGTGGGGTGTGGTTAAATAAAACTTACTGTGGAAATACATGTTTAAAATATTTAAATTCCATTCCTAATGGCTCAGTGGGTTTTGTCGTTGCCTTGCACCTACAGGTTTTGGGGCTTGAATCCTGTCTCTGCTTCACCAGAGTTGGCACTTTCTTCCAGTGCAGTCTGGGTTTCCACCTGCATTTAGGCTAATTTGTCCATTTTGTATGCATGTGGCCAATAGGGGTAGTTAATGCCTCTGATTTAGTTTTTGATCTGATTCGATTCAATACTAAAGTCTTTATCACCAATACCGATATTCGGTACTAGCCTGACCCTGATGATAGAATTTGCTGACTGAGGAGGGCAAGTGCTATCAAATGGATTGTTCCATTTTCATAGTCGCTAGTGTCTGTGCCCCTGAAAGTCTTCCTTTTTTTCCACCTTAAGGGTGACCCTGTCTGGTAGTAGATTATGTGCTTGAGAGCTATAATATAAAAATTTAAATTACTAGGTTAGAAATATATATATATTTTAATGCTAAAATCGATTCTCAAAATGAAACATTCAGATACAAGAAATCAATAAAATTCGAACATCCTTAGTGGCAGTGACGTTCAGTCTGGCAGTGTCCCAGAAATCTGGCCACAGAATTAATAACAAACTTAAACAGGGGTGTGACTACAGATCTTCTCCCCACTCTCCCACCCTGTCGACAACTTTTACCATCAGCACTGCCCTCCCAGTCAATTTCACACACAGAATGCCCCCCATCCCTCCCCCTCCCAATTCCCCCTCATTCACCTACCCAAAATCAGTATGATTTTGTAGCTTCAGGATTTAATTCTTTGAAGGACTGTGGCTGCGGGAGGATCACATAAGATCATTTTTTTTTCTTTAGATTTTTTTTGCTTGGTTTCTGTTTCAAAAATGTAATAAATGTAATAAAATGATTTAATAAGGTAAAATGAATATGAACATAATAGCCTCACGATTGTGTGTTTTATACTCCCTACAGGTGCAGTTATGGACTTGACGTTAATATCCAATATTGGAGCTTCCTCAGTCTCGAAATTCTTCCTGACCTGCATATCAGGAGAGCCTGACCCTGAGCAGGTCGAGCTGCAAATTAAAAGGGACAACAGCATCGTCCAGGTGTCATTCATGCCCACATATAAAACAGAGCAGTCCCGTCCGCAGGAGATCAAAGTAAACGAGTTCCACAACTTGAACAAGCAAGGCATCTTCTACTGCATTGCTCAGAAGGACCAGAAGCGGCTTACAACTGTCACACTTATCAGCAACTTTGAGAAAGGTACCATACCTGTACCCTGAATGATGTGATGACATCTGACATAAGACTTGGTAAAACCAAGTAATTCAGCTGATTCATTGATGATAGAACCCCCAGTCTTGTGTGTGTGGAGTTTTCTCCATGTTTGCCCTGCTGCTCCCACAGTTCAAATATAACGTCACATAATGCATAGTGTTGGCGTCTGGTTTGGGGTGTTCCTCGGCCAGTTGCCCTGTGCTTGTTAGGATAGATACCAGGACCCATCCTATACAGCAGAACCATGGGTTATTGACACCTGGGGGGTCTTCAGGGTCTTTAAATAATTCAGAATGGTCACGAGTTTTATTTTATGTCACCCCCCACCACCTGGCAGATTTTGTCATGAGCAATCAGTTTAGTTTTCGGTTGACGAATTTTGTCACAACCTGCCCCCCCCCCCCCTCCCGACCAGTGTCAAAGAATTTGAGAATCACTGCCATACACGATAAGTGATATGGAAGATGGATATGTAGACAGATGCTCATTTATTTCACCAATCCTCTCCCTATATGGCCATAACTTCCTGTTTAGAGAGCAGCATTCTGAGAGTAGAAGAGTTAATTTATTACTTGCATTCAGACACTTATTTTTTTGCTTTGTTTCATTTCTCTTGTTTTGTAGTAATGTACTATATATTAATAGATTATCCATGAGGGTAAAGTTTAAACACACCGTTGGTGAATGTGCTAGCTGGGCTGTAGGACTTGGTGGATTTCTACTATGTTGTAACTGAGTATGTTTTACCAATTAAGTCTGTTTTTTTTTGTTATGCTAAATAATATGCTGCTTCTTGTGCCATTTACTTGGTGAATGTTACATTTATAACCAGACATACATAGGATGCCCAGAAATTAAGAATAGAGACTATGATTTTGTTTCAACCAACTAGATATACTATCTGGAACTGAACTATCCAACTCTGTTTATAATGGTGTTCTAATTTAGTTGCTTAATTTAAATATAGTACATACAATATTGCCAAAAGTGCTGGAATAATTGTAGCACCTGAATTCAGTGATTTGGAGGGGTGCTCCAAATCATTAAATTCAGGTGCTACAATCATTTACATAGGCACAGGTATATAAAATTAAATACCAAGGCATGCAGACTGTTTCTACAGTACAAGCATTTGCAAAAGAATGGGTCTCTCTCAGCAGCTCAGTGAATTCAAGCATGGTACCACTATAGGATGCCACCTGTGTAAGTCCATTCACCACTAGAGCAGTGTTCCCTGGAATGATGAATCACATTTCTCTGTCTGTCAATCCGATGGACGAGGCTGGGTTTGGTGGCTGCCAGGAGAATGGTACTTGCCTGACTGCATTGTGCCAAGTGTAGAGTTTGGTGCAGAGGGGAATATGGTGTGGGGTTGTTTTTCAGTGGTTGGGCTTGGCCCCTTGTTTCCACTGAAAGGAGCTCTTAATGCTGCAGCATTTTAAGTCATTTTGGACAATTTCATACTCCCAGCTTTGTGGGAACAGATCGGGGATGGACCTTTAAATTAGAGCAAGCCAGGCCTTATCATCCTACATCAGTGCCTGACCTCACAAATGCTCTCCTGAAGAATGGTCAAAAAATACAGATGCACGATATTTATAGGACAGATAAAATATCAGCTGATATGTGGTAAAATTGAAATCATTTTTATTGTTCCAATAAATAAATGACGTCCGATAAATAGATCTAATAAAGTAGGCTCATAGAATTTGTGAAAGTGTTTGCTGGCAGGTAGTGCCTTTTAAAACAGGCTGTGTTGCGCTCATAACGTCTGAGTGATAATGAGCTCCAGCACACTGTCATGCGAAATTTCTTCCAGTTGTGATGTACAGCTCAGCTCTTAGGCCGATGATGCAATTGCGATGATGCAGTTTTAAGGTACCCCGAAAATTTAAAGTTCACCCTTACCACTGCAGCAATTTTACATCAATAAAATATGTTTATAAATGTCTTTTTAAAAGTGTGTTTTTATTAATTACTATGACGAACTTGTTTGCACTTAGCCTTACAGTACAAGCAACATGTTTTATTAGTATATTAATGTACATTTAGCTCAATAGCAATTGATGTTTCATAGTGCACTCTAACTGCTGCAGCAAGAGTTCAGATCAGTAAACTACATTCATAAATGTGTTTCTAAAATTGCGTTTTTATTAATTAAGAGCTTGTTTGCATTTAGCTCAATAGTACAATCAATGACACAGTGCAGGATTTCAAAGGTATAGGGGCTAAACGCTCAGGAACACAGAGAACTTAAAGAAAAGGTTAATGACCCGACTAAGGAAAGACTCACAGGGAAGCTCTGAAATACACTGAATCATTAGACAAAACTAGAAACAGCTGGTAACCAGGAGGATTCCACACTAGGTAAACGAGGGGGCGTGGCACACAGGAGGAAAGGCACGATCAGGGTGTGACAACCATGTTTTATTACAAGCATATTTTTAGCTGGATAACGACATGCTTTATTGGTTATTACTTACATAAAATATGTTTATGAATGTTTAAAAAATATTTTAATTAAGAAAAAGTCTTTATATTTAACTTGATAGTAACGTTTTTTTGACCAGTACGATTTTATAGTTTACTGTTATAGTTATAGGCATCAGTGTATCTTAGATTTTTTTAGTGTTCTGGATGCACAAACTGCAGATTATGTGAAAATTATAGTAAAAATAATAATATGAACGTATTGGTTATCAGGATTGGTATCGGACAAGACAAGGACTTAATTATCGGGTATCAGTTAAAATTTTTCATGTCGTGCATCCTTATCAAAAATTCTTATAAACACACTCCTAAACTTTGTGGACAGTCTTCCCAGAAGAGTTGAAACTGTTATAGCTGCAATGGGTGGGCTAACTCCATAGTGAAGCCTATGTATTAAGAATGGGATGTCATTGAAGTTCATGTGTGTGTAAAGGCAGGTGCCCCGATACAATATGTACACTATGTTGCCAAGTGTAAGTAATTTTGCTAACTGTATTATGCATATTTCTTATAACAATTTGGTTTTTTGATTTTCTTTGTGCAAGAACAATTTCATCCAAGTCATCTTACAGTAACAGCCAACCCTGGAGATACAGTCAATCTGGTCATGCATGTTCTAGCTCCCCAAAAGAGAGATGTGACATGGAAATTTAATGGTGAGTCACCATCTGAAATCATCAATTTTCCAGATTCACTGAGCAAGGCACTAAATTGCTTCATTGACTGTCTGACTGGCTTTTCAAATAACAAATTCTGTGTTTTAGGTAGGGCTGTCAAAATAAACACGTTAATCATTACAATTAATTTAAAATACTTATCACGTTAAAAAAATTGGACATAATTAAAGTGATTAACGCAATAAATTATGTCATCACACCATATATTGTGTGGCAACTATATAAACTATGTAAATGATCGCATGAGACGTTTTTTTGTACTGCTGTCATTTATGAGCTACTATGTTGTTATAGCAGAAATATACATCCTTTCTGATTATTCAGCATACATTTTGTGATTGATTTTTACATTTAAATATGCATTATAACAAGCTTTAGCCTTAAGAAGTAAAACAAGTTTTAATTGTGATTAATCATGATTAATTCATTGCAAAATGTGCATTGATTAATTGATTAATTAGTTCATTTTTAAAAATTGATTGACAGTCCTAGTTTAAAGATGTATCTTGTTCATATAAAGACAGTCTATCTCACTGACTGTCCACATGTACTGGGGTCCTGCAGGAAACTTTTACTATACTACACACTGGACTGAGTTTATGAACAACACAGCCACCTTGGTTATAGAGAGACTGACGAAAGTCCATGAAGGTGTCTACAGTGCCAACTACATGGGAGACAGCCCCCTGTATGGCACTTACATGAGGCTTATCGTTAGAGGTATGGTCGCCGTTCTCCATGTCCATGCTGAAACCTGCTACATTTCTATACTGCCAACAACATGTGTGTTTGCATTCACCAGCATGCAGAGATAAGAAGTGGGGTCCTAATTGTGACCAGGACTGTCCCAACTGCCTGAATGGAGGCGTTTGTCATGACAAAGAGGGTGACTGCATCTGTCCACCGGGCTTCATGGGAACACACTGCGAAACCGGTGAGGCAATACTATCAAGGCAGGCTTATCGGACCAAAGCTGGAAAGTATAAGAAGAATGCAAAAGCATTTATTTTCTTAGTTCTGAGCACAGATTGATTGTGACAGTGGATCAGTGGGTTGCTCTGTTTGCTTAGGCTTTCAGGGTTGGGGTTCAAGTCATGTTATATGGCTTTCCAAAAAACACTAAACCGCCCATAATTTGTCCGTGTGCCCGATGTTAAACTGGCATCTGGTCCTGGCTGTTTCCTGGGATAGACTAATTGTACAGGAAAAGTGGTTTGCATGAATATTCTACTGTGACATTATCACTGAAAAATAAATTGAAATGTCAGTGACTGTTGCAGTGATAAAGCCTTTATTATCATCCCACAGAAATGCACAGAATCTGCAGTTTGTTTTTCTCAGACTGAATCGCCTTAGGATTCATGACAGGAACCTTATTCTTCTTGTTGGGCCTCTGTGGCTCTCTCTGCTTTTCAGGTTTTAATTGCCCTCCAGACTATGAATGGTTCCCTCAGCAGTCTTGCATTTAGTTTGCATCCTTTTGATCATGACAAGCTTCCCAAAGAGATGACATACTGTCGGGTTTCTGTAGTGATTCTTTCTGCTGCTGACATTTTTGGTGGGAACAGGTAGCATACCCTGTTTTGCTGATTCCTTTAGCAATATCTCTGTATTTAAACTGACTGCGTGCAACTTGCTAGTAAAAGGTTTCATGCTAATTACTGGGTTCCTTGTGGTTAGTTTTTAGTTTGGGGCAAATTCCATTGGGGTTTACCCTTATGCAACTAAGATGAAGTCATTTACACAGCTGTTTTGTATTTTTGGCTGATTATATCCTGTAAATTGACAGGTTGACCTAGAGTCCTAAATTTCTATTTCAAAATCAAATCACAATTGCCACACAAAGATAAAAGTTGTTCGAGCCAATGTGTAATTTATAAGTAGTTTTTGTTGCGCTTCTAAATGATTTTGTTTTTGAGCTTTGAGGGTTTCAAATGCCGTTTGCATTTTTAAGAAAAAATAAATGCAAAGTGCAGTAACATAATTTTGATGATTAATGTTTCAAGACTATATATCAAACGTGTAGAAGCTTCTGCTGGACATCAAAAATCACCAAAAATTCAACTTGGGGACTGCACCATTTTCTTGATTTATTCTCTCGTGAACCTATATAGATTTATAGACTGCTGATACACGTGGGTATTATTTCTTTCTCCGCTGTAAAACACTCCTGTTGGCTATTCTGGTTTTCTCATTTTCTTTAAGCTTGCAGAGAGGGAATGTTCGGGCAGAACTGCCAGGAATCGTGCCAGTCAGAGCAGAACTGCAAAGGATTGACCTTCTGCCTCTCTGATCCTTTTGGCTGCACCTGTGCCAGGGGGTGGCATGGAGCTCACTGCACCAGACGTAAGATTTTTTTTGTTCTATTTCTGGAATTTTGTTAAAGTTTTGCACAAAGCATAAACAAATTTTGTACAGTATAAGATGACAAAGTTGAATCGTGAATGTGTTGTTTCCATTAATGCATGTCATGCAAATAAATTGCATGATTTATAATCCTGCAAGATTAAGATCTATGTCTCGTACTTCAACATGGAGCAAACTGTGTATGAGTTCGTAGGTCTAGATGAACTAATTATCATGTCCTACATATCTACCAATTTGCAACTTTCGTTTCTATTGCTTTCTATTTCTTTTCAACCCACCACAAAACCAACTCTAGCAAATGTGAGATTTCAAGTTTTTTTTGATATCTAAGTGTTTCATTACTTTTACAGTTTGCATATTCAAAGTACAATAGACTAGGTCAATTGACATGCCACTAGTAGAGGGAGCACTCTTCCACTCTAAGTGTGCCTCCCCAATCCGGCAGCTTGTGGCAAAGACACATATGGCGCTGGTTGCAAGTTACACTGTAGGTGCAAGAACAACGGGGTCTGTAATCGATTCAGCGGGTGCCAGTGTCCTACCGGCTGGCGTGGGCACAACTGCGAGAAATCAGGTAAATATGAATCTTGGAGATATGGGATCATTAAAAATCCACTCAGTCAGCTAACGGCAAACTCCTGACCCTCAATTCCACATGTTCTTATGGCAGACCATGCACCCCAGATCCTGGACATGGCGAGCAGTCTCGAGTGGAACCGCAATTCCAGCCCGAAGATCCTGTGCTCTGCCAAGGGCACCCCCTTGCCGAGCCACACCAGCATCGAGCTCCGCAAAATGGACAGCACCATTCTGAAGGTCAGAAGGGATCTCATGTGACATTATTAGTTGGGATTGTATCAATGGCAGGAGGGATCGATATTCCATACAGCGGCATTTTTTATGCAAACACCCCTGTCTGACAAACACTCAGGCCTCCCATACGACAATGGATTCCAACAAGAGCACAGCCCAATTTGAGATTCCACATCTATCCTTGGAGCATGGGGGGGTTTGGGAATGTCGTGTTGCCACCAATGGGGGGCAGGACACTCGCAAATTCAACCTGACCGTCAAAGGTAAGGTCACCTGAATCCTTTTTTTCAAACGTGCTTTTGCATGACCCATCACAGCTCTTTTGTGTCTTTAACTCTCTCCTTCACTAAGAAGTTTTGAAATAAGCTAAAGGCTGTATATTAATATAACCCCAAAACTTGCATCAGGAGTTGCTGGATGGTGACCCAGCCCTCTGTCCCCAAGCTTTGCTCTGACATGTACATGTGTGCCTCTTAGAATACCGACATTGGATCTTCGGAAACCAAAGAATTTCTATATACCTGTACTGTACTAATAAAATAAAAGCAAATTGAAAGCTGTTTAAACACTTGCATTAATTAACAACAGTGATTTGAAGAGTGTGCTTTAATGCCCATCTTAACTTTTGGCTGTTTGTTGACTTGACTTTGTTGGTTTACTATAGACATTTCAGCATTCGTTTCTTTTCCATCAGAGCCTCCTTGTCCCCTGACCTCTCCAAAACTACTGGAAAGGAGGAGCAAACAGCTGATTGTCAATCCTGTGGTCACTTACAAAGGCGATGGGCCAATTATCTCCACCAAGCTCCTCTACAAACCAATGGAAGCTGAAGTGTCTTGGTCTTCCATCATAGGTAGACAAAAGAAACCAAGAAATCACATTAAAAAAGTAATGGAAGTTGGGTGTTGCTGAGCACAGTATGTGTAAAAATTATAAATGCCACATTATCTCATCTGGAATCCTTGACATAGAAACATACAAGTTATCTCTCTGAGTGGTGACCTTTTACCCTATCACCTTTCAGTTTATGGCACGGAGCCCATCACTTTAATGAACCTGAAGCCGTCCACCAGGTACTTTGTTAAGCTCCAGCTCACACGTCCTGGGGAGGGAGGAGAGGGTCCTCTTGGACCTGAAGCGATCATGGAAACGGACTGCCCGGGTGAGTACACAGAACGCTTCACCCACTTTTCATATATTCATCTTCTAACTAGTTTTCCTGGTCAAAGTCCGGGGGGGGGGGGGCGGGGGCTGGGAGGGGATACCCAGGGGTGTTAGGCCTGCCAATTACCATTCACCATGTTTTGAAATCCATAAATATTTATGAAGCTAAAATGAAATCTCATGAATGAAACATGGAGAACAGGACAGGATTATGTAGCATTGCCTTTCTGACTGAGTATCACGCATTGATAGAACCCACGGTGAGGCCAGAGATTGATTCCAGCTCACAGGAGGGCCATAACGTCACAGTCCGCTGGTCATCTCCCAGAAGTTCTGACGTGGCCACTGGCTTTTTGGTCGAACTCTACGGACCCCAGGGTGTGAATCTGGCCAATGAGCAGACCCTGCTTAATGTGCACTCTACCAAGTTCTACAACCTGGAGTACTACCAGGACTACCAAGTCATCGTCAGACTAATCAACTGTGGCAGCTTTGGTCCAGCCTCGAAACCCCTCTCTATCCGACTCAACAGCCTGGGTAACTTTCACCTTTTCAGCCAGCAGAGGGCACTCATTTCCTTCAGTCCCTCCAGCATTCAACATTCTTATTCATTTTAACTTTCGTCACTTCCTGGAAGGTGACAGATTACATCAACCTCCCAAGCTGCCTCACATAACATTTGCTTTAGAAAATCAAACTACATTTTGTTTAAAAGAAGCGAATGTTATTTGTGGAACACCAGTCAAAATGTTGTTAAGCATGTATTTTGCAAAAGCAACATAGATCAGTGTTTCTAAATCTTTGGGGCCTACGTTTTTGAGGAGCTGGGAAGGAGCGGAAATATGGACCATATCTGGGTCAACAAGGACTGCGTTGGGAAACACTGACAAAGATGGTTTGTCCCTCTCCAGGACCATCACCACCCAGAAATGTACAAGCCAGCCCCATCTCCAGCACCACTGTTCTGCTAAAATGGCAGCCACCAGAGGACCCCAACGGCGGCATCGTCAAGTACATTGTTGAATACCTCCCAGTGGGCCAGGACAGCCTGATCCCGTGGGTGGATACAGACGACGGCAACAAGACCAGCAAGCACGTGATGGAGCTCAACAGCAGCACACTCTACCAGTTCCGGGTGCGAGCCGTCTCCAAGATGCTGGGCGAGTGGAGCAAATTTGTCCTGGCATCAACATACGGGGATGGTGAGGATCACCTTCACTCGAAGAACCATATCAAGAACTACACCCTTGTGCAAATAATTGAAACAAGTCGTCACATCTCTATGCAGGCAGACTGATCACAGTTAAGATGGGCATCACAGTCACATTAATTCATATTTTTAGACCTTGGGTCAGGACGTGGTGGATTGATTAAAAAATTTATGACGTTAATGCAGGATGGGGCACCAGTTCATTGCAGGGCACTCACACTATTCATGCCTGTGGGGAATTTGGAAACTCCAGTTAACCTTAGCATGATTTTGGAAACCAGAGGTAACCCCAAGATGACTTGGGCAGACGCGCAAATCCCAGCACATTCATTTGAGACATACATGGATGGATGAAACACAGCCATGCCACCCAGCTCTAACCCCACCTGAGCAGATCTGCCAGTCTGCGGGCACAGTGCCTCCTGTCCATCCACACAGCTTTAACCCCACCCGAGCAGATCTGCCAGTCTGCAGGCACAGTGCTTCCTCTGTCCATCCACACAGCTCTATCCCCACCCGAGCAGATCTGCCAGTCTGCGGGCACAGTGCCTCCTGTCCATCCACACAGCTTTAACCCCACCCGAGCAGATCTGCC
>JAABNX020000038.1:17688213-17704231 GCA_015163995.2 Mormyrus lacerda
TCAGAGCTAGATAAGATTTTAACAACTCTGAGCTATTAGTTAAGTTCTCCCCAAGCGAGCTTGATGGGCCGAATGACGTCGTCTCGTTTGTATAGTTCTTATGTTCTTATTTTCTTATTTATATTTTATGAATACAAACCACAACATAGGGGTGGCACGGTGGTGCAGTGGTTAGCACTGTTACGTCACACCTCTGAAACTTGAGTTCAAGACTCTGTAAGGCTCCCATGTGTGTGGAGTTTGCATGTTCTCCCCATTCTGTTATGGGATTTCCTCCAGCTACTTCAAATTGTCCATAGGTGTGCTTGGATGAGAGAGTGGTGAGTGTGCTCTGCAATGGTTTGGTACCTCATCCTGGGTTGTTCTCTGCCAAGTGCCTGCAGCCACCAATAAAGATTCTAGACCCCCTGCAACTCTGAACGGTTTCTGAAAATGGATGGACCCACAACATGTTTATGATTCTTATTAAATCTGGCCTTTCGTTTTACACAAAATAAAATATGATGGAAAGTTATCTTGCTATTAAGCACTGACAAATTTCACCACTAGCACTGGCAATATTACACAAAACTATATTGGAGTTTGTGTTCACATGAAAAGTACCAAGTCTGGAGTAGGTACTAAAAAAGGGTTCTGGAACTGTCTCCAAAGAACGACAATCAGGCCGAGTTCCTCCGGTGTGAACAGGACAAAAGTCCCTGGTTCAGAAAAAGGTTCTGGTTCCTGAAAAAAGTTCCTCCAGTGTGAACACACCTAAAGGGCACCACCTTACCAAGCACATACCCATTTATCATCTCAGCTGCCAATATTTAAATCCCACCAACTTAAACCTTATAAGCAATCGTTTTGAGAAATATATGATTAGACAAATTGACCCCTTGTCATTGCTTTGTATCCCACTAAGCTACTATAATTTATATAAAATGCCCTTTAACTAAAAAAGGTTGCTTTTGTTACTTTATCATTGTGTGAATTTCCTGCACTTTTGCAGAGTCAAACCTTCAGTGTGAAGCAGTGCTATGAGGAGACCCCAGCGTCAGTGGTGGAGATCGTGCATGAGAAAGAGCCATTTGGAGGAGGAAAAGGCCCCAAGGAGGGTGTCCTTCAGCTCCTGCTGGAGGGGAAGACAGTGGGGGAGTGCGTCACCCCGCTGGAGACCTGCCCAGACTACATAACCCTGAACCCGGAGAATGTCATCTCAAGCCTGAGGAGTAACGAATATGTGTCTGGGGGTGGGCATCTGGTGGGTGTCGGCCTGGAGGTGTGGCAAGCCAGCCACCCCTGCTCCTGCCCCTGTCCCAGCAGTGGCTTCACTCAGTCCATGGACCTACTGAACCACTCTTACCTTCTACCAGCCGAGATGGGCAAGGGCCTGGGCTTCAGAGAGGTCAGAGAGCTGGCCAGCAGATACACCAATCTGGAGCTGGCGACTTACCCAGCTACCTCGGACTGACAGGCTCGGGGGCCACCAGCTATGCGGCACAGACATGGTGTCCACGATAGCTTATTCATCAGCACCACTATGGTTTCTACTGTTTGCTGCACATAAACACTGGTTGTACTTTGTGTAACCGCAAGGTTATCATTCCTTGTCTGGATACACAGAAACCAAACTGCGTGAAATGAAGTAACATTTCACTTCGTTGTCATAGTTCTATAGGTCTTATGAGCAAGAATAAGGCTTGAGGTTTCCTCCTACAGTCCAAAACTATGCAGTTCAGTGAAATGGTGCTTCTGAATTGTTTGTGTCCTGAGATGAACTGGCATCCTGTTCATAATTTCCCCCAACTTGCTGAGATATACATGCTCACCATGACCTTGTACTGGATGAGTGTTTGTGGAAGACTGATGGATATCTATGATTCCAGCAAGAACTAGTTTAAAAATACAAACCAACTACTTATATGTATGTATCCAAGTTCTTTTAAGAATATCAAATAGCAAATCTAAGACTTACGTCCATTGATCAATTTTCCATATCTGCTCATCCAGTACAATTATAAATTGTAAATTATTGCTTACTCACCAATATTTTATGATCCTATTATAGACCCTGGTTTTATTACATATTCTTTAGTGTTATGTATGCTACACATACTATATATCCATTCATATTTTAAAACTGCAATTGTTTTGCACAAGATATTGTAAAATGAGGGCTTGTAAATTTCTGCTCTATATACATATATAACAACGACAATGTTGCACCACCACCGCATGTCACTGAAGTGGTCACATGACAGAGAGAGGCAGGCTGATGTGAGGTTATCATGGCAGCAGGGCGGCAGTAGGAGACTCAGGCGGGTATAAGTGCATATCTCCTGGTTACCTTGGGTTACATGTCACCTGTACCTACTAAAAGCATATGGATTTTGAGCAGCATTTAATAAGTGGCCATTTCCATGGGGTTTCCACAAATACACAATATAAAGGGGTTGGGACAGGCAGGCTTGAGAGCACGTTACGGGGCATCATGTAAGCTTACCCAGTAATATCTGAGGCATATAGAACTGGTATTACTGCAAGTTTGTTTTTATTCATACAGATTAAAGTAATCAAACCATTACTTGTTATGCTGTGTAACTTATTAAACACCTGGTAACATTTCACTTCTGGGGACACAGGCAGTGGGGAAACACTCACATGCACCTCATTTTACCACACCCTAATCGGGATACAGGTAGAGGCAGCGAATCTGTTTTGGCACGGCTACGGCAGAGGAGAAGTGGGGGAAATCGCTTTAATCTGTCCTGCTGGGGAAAGTACACCATGTCCAGCAGCCCCTGCAGAACAGCCAAGTCTGCTCGACTTCTGACAAGTCTGTCAGAACGGCGGCAAAAGTCAAACCCAACCATCTGCTTCTGAGCTGGCAGACGGCTGGTTTCTGCCCCGCCTGACAGAAAGTGTCTATTATTGGTTTTGAAACATCTGTGACCACAAACGCTAGCAGGCTTCACAATAGGAGTGTCATTTTTTTATTAAACAAAGACATTACAGTTGAAACAATTTAAAAGTAAGCCACACTAAAATCAGAGGTGCATAATTCTCATTTGGCCTCAAAATGTTCCGAAAACTCATGACAGCGTACAGAAACCAACTTAAGTGCTTCCAGGACACAAAAAAAAAACAAAAAAAAAAAACACACCCATCGAGGTCTGGAAGGTGAAGGAGTTAAAACTAAAATCAATTAACATCTGGTTACCCTAATCCAATAATGCATTTGCCTCAAAAGCTGATTTCAACAGACTGCATGGTCAAGTGATTTCACTCATTTAAAAAAAAAAAAAAAAAACGACTTTAGCAGCTTGTATGCCAATCTCTGAGGAGGACGTCATGTGCAGTCAAATATGCAGGAGCCATAAATCTGCGTCAACGACAGAACTTTTTCCCACGGGGCCCAGAAGTGACATTTGATGTAAGCTTTGCCAGCTCCAGGTCAGAGAACATTCTTGCAGGCCCACCCTAGGTCCCGGGGGCTGTCATTCCTCCTTGAGGGCGTAGAGCACGTCGTCTTGGCTGACGTTGAGACGTACGCGGAGCAGCACGTCCAGGCGGCTCGGCTCGAGCAGCAGAAGGCGACAGGCACCCAGGCGCTGGCACACGGCCAGGCCTTCGGAGATGCCGATGGGTTGCAGGCCCTCCACCCGGCACAGGGCCTGGTGCTGTACAAACACCTACAGGGGGCGCCAGAGGTGAAACAGAACACTCATAATCCCACTGGAGACTGCTTACAATTACAGACTGCACAGTGTATAACCACGCAGACAAAAACAGTGTCAGTGAGGACTGTGTTTCTTTTATTACGACACACAAATCCAGAGTTATTCTTTAACCTTGTGACCTTGCCAGGCTCTATCCTACCTGCTGGAAAGTGGCCTCCTCCAAACCCAGACGGCGAAACTCGGCAAGGACCGCTCGTAGAAAGATCTGTTCCTGGACAGAGGCACACCTGCCAGGGTTAGATGGAGTCAATAGGGGGCGTTAGTTCACCAGCGGTTGAAGCACCGACAAGTTAAAGAACAAGCAGACTCCACCCACTGCGTGGCCTGACCTTATAGCTGTGATGTAGGAGGAAGAGAACATCTCGTCTAGGGCCTCCATCACGTGACTCATGCTCACCAATCCCGAGCCTGACTGCTGAGCAGCAGAGTACTCGCAGATCTCCGTGGCACGTCTGCAGATATCCAGGCACCTGCGGGCATCTCCGGACAGGGCTGCCACCTGGATGGGGACAACAAGCGTGGGGACGACTTCGAAAACGTTCAAAATCCAAAGTCACATGACCTGGCACACTACCAAAGCAGGTTCACATCATATGATAAGAACTGGACTACAACTGCTTTAGTCCAGAGTTGACCTCACTGTGTGAAACCCAAAAATAACAAATGGAAGGACTTAACCTCCTCACCATCCACCTATCTACCAGCCACTTGTCCTGGTCAGACCCGGAGCCCCCAGCCCAGGGCAGAAGGCAGAGGTACAGCCTTGACATTGCATATTAGAGCAGACACACACGCACACACACACACACACACACACACACACACACAAGGGGGCATTCTAGAGAAGCAGACCAACCATGTCTTTGGTCTACAGCAGGAAAGCAATGTGAGAGGTGGAGAACACACAAACTTCACACATCAACCTGGAGGTGTGAGGGTACATGCTGAGCCATTGTGGTGCCATATTTAACCTACTCATCTGTATTCATGTCCTGTGTTTAGGCACATTACAAGTAGGGGATGTATGATCAATATCAATCCCCAAAGCCCCAAGACTGATTCATTCAGACCCACAAGCCCAGGGCACTATGGCACTGAGCATGAGGTGAGAAGATCTCTACCTTCCTAGACACCAGCTGGAGGGCGTCTTCTTCGAAGGCCTTGATGTGGTTCAGGCGGGATGTGATGATCTGCTGGAGCTGCTTGAAGGTGTACGGCTGGAAGGACATGCGGGTGAGGCCCTATGGAAACACAGACAGGGTCTACACAACATTCGACTTTAACAGTTCAATCAAACTGCAGCAACAACTAGGCCTTCAGAAGATCTGTAATATTATTACACAAGTACACAGTGTCTCCGAAAGACCCCAGCACCCATATAAAGGACCTACAAGGCGACTGGCCACTCGATTTATCATGATCCTTTCTGGAAGGTCCATTGTGTTGGCAATGGCCAGCACCACCAGACGGGCATGTCGCCGTGTAGGCCAGTCAAACAGGTTGTACATCACGTTCTGCTTCCTCGTCCACAACAGGTCCAGCTAGGAAGGGAAAAGTAAAAAAATTGTTTGGCACTTCCATAATGGACACTATTCAGTCAGCCGATATCTAAATTAATGTACAAGTTTTTTTCCAAACTACTGACCTTGCCAGATCTAAAATGACCCTACCTCATCTACCAAGAGGACTGTGGTCTCCTTCTTGGGGGCGGGGTTATTGAAACGTTTCGCCAGCAGGGTGGCGGCGTGGTCTGCTGTGGCCTTCTGGTCTGTTAGTTTCTGGGGGTGGGGGGGAGGCAAACAATTTGGTCATGTACCAAGGGGTTAAAATTAAGGGAAGTTTGTCAACAGTGCCATTAGTATAATGGGAAGGACAAGGTTACCAGAAATCATTATTCCTAATGTGTATCAAAAATACAAGAAGAGTGACAAAAAATTCAGACAACCAAAAGTGGAACTGAAGGGCTGATGGTGGCCAGAGGGGAATCATAATACAAATAACGCCAAGATCGTGCTTGTGGTCTTGGCAATAACGGTCTTGTTAACAGGTCTCCTAAGAATGAACTTGGGACTCAATGAATCATAAAAAATCGCTCTAGTTCTAGGATGCAACCAACGTATCCTTCCTATTCAGGGCAGAGCAAGACCGATACCTGGGGATTTTTCTTCAGTACTTCTGTTCTTAGTATTGTTAATGGTCTTCAGCAATGGATGATGTTGTAGAACAGGTACACAACAGCACTAGTACGGTCAAGTACATATGTTGAGATTCACCACAACAAAGTGCACCTCACTGCACCCACGCCGACCCCACCTGCAGTATCTGAACGTAGGCTTGGTGCGGGTCAGTCATCTTCATGCCATTGATTTCAATGAAGCGGAAGGCAGGTATCTCATCCAGCTCGGCCGCCTGCTGCAGGCTGCGGATAACCTCATGCACGGTGGCCGTCTTTCCCGTGCCCGGCACACCCGAGATGTACATGCACCTGCCGGAGGATCAGAGTCAGCCAAAAACAGCGATATGCAACCTCAGCATTACAAGGCTCCGGCCTGCAACCATTAGCGTTTCAAAGGGGAGGAAAATTTCCAGAAACTTCCCATGGGAAGTTAAGCCGGAGAATTTTGGAAATATTGAACTCTGTAGAACTCTGCCTGAACTGTCACAAATGACAAAGAAAGCAAACTGCATAAATAATACAAAACAGAACAAGTCTTATAAGCAGTGTGTACAGATACTTATTTTAGGGTGTTTTTACACACACAATTACTCACAAGCACTTGGTTACACAATGATGACACATGAAGATGCTTATCCCCCCCAACTACATTTAAGTTCCCTGTTATGGACTATCCTGCAATTTTGCAGATTTCCAGTTAATTCCCATGGAAAATTTGAAAATTGAAATTTTGAAAATTCCAGGAATTTTACAACCCTAGCGACCATGCAGGACACCTGCGATTGCATCAAGGCTACAGCTGTGCCAACGAAGGTCTGCCTACCCTCCGATCCCATCAACGATCTTGCTCTCCACAAAGCTGTAGATGTCTTGGAAGTCCTGTTCCCGACATGGAAGCGATTCGGGCACCGAGGAGACATGCAGTCTGGAGAGAAAAGGCGCACGACCCAGTGACCATCAGGAAAAAGATGGACGACCCAACATACCAATCACACTGTTCCAGACTTCCCGTTTTTGCGCTCCTTAAACCTGGCCTGATCTACCATCGAGAAACATCAAGAATTTTCTTTTATAGCCAAACAAAAAAATCATCATAAATCATCATAAAAGAACTGGGCAAAAGGCACTGCTAGCTTCGTATAGATTTGTTTCTAAAGAACAAAATGGTGGCAGGAATTGAAATACACAACAAAGGAGAAAGTATGCCTACAATACATATGTCTCACTGACACTGGTTCAAAAGCAATACATCCAAAGAATTATTCATAGAGTACACACGATAAAATACAGAACCTAACACATAATGTACTATACAGCAAAAGGCCTCCTCGAATGCTTTTCACATGAGGAAATGTGAAATGTCAGACACAGAAAGTCAGCTAATAATGCACAAATATTAAATGATTAACAAGTCAATTGTCCTTTGTACATGGCTTAAAAGTAAATCTAACAAAACAAAGCCAGCAGTTTAGTGTTTGAAATATGAAACGATATCATGGCAACCGGTGGTAGGACAGTCAGACATTAAACTTCAAGCCAGCCTTAAATCTGCCATTCCTAATTTCCTGAGCAAAGAGCTGCACTGAGGCACAGACAGAACTGTAAAACCCCGGAATGGTTCAAGAGAACTGTGGAAGGTTCTGCACTGAATCACCTCTCTCTGGCTTCCTCCAGCACATTTCTGGGTTTCCGAGTAGGGAGGGACCTGGCAGGGATGCTGGGAGTGGCATGCCGGGGGGTGCGGGGAGTGGTGGGCAGAGCCTGCAGGGAGCAACAGGAAGTCATCAGCCCGTATGTCCATGCAGTTTCCAGCCTGCGTATCTTAAGCAAGCATCCCACCTTCTTACTGGGAGTTCTGCGTGGAGTCCTGGCCAAGGCCAGCCCTTTACGGTTGGATCTCGGTGTGTGTGAGGTCTGCCTCCTCTTCTTCACTGTAATGCTATCATTGTCGCTCCCCTCCTCCTCACCCTCCTCATCCCCACTGCTGCTCTTCGGCTCCTGGGATGGAAGGAAGCAGTCGTCCTCGCTGTCATCAGAGACGGGGTTCGCACTGGTGTTCAGCAGATTGCTAGGGAGACACACCTCTGGTTTAAACGGGCATGTTTATCAGGACCCCTCTGCCCCCACCACCCCATCTGAGCAAACGGCCTTTAGCTTGCCATCATGCTAACAAGCCAGATAATCGCACTTCACTTACAGCTGCTTCCTGATACGAGAGGAAACCAACAGAGCAGACTTTCTCTTTGAGCGTGGCGTCATGGCTGCCTGGTCCACTGGAGGCTCCTCAGCTCTGCCGGTTTATAGAATACTGAAATCAGATCCATTTTCACCCCGTAGTACATAGCAGTCATAAATAAGGGTATTAACTTACACAGACCCAAGAGCTGGCTCTCTCAAGGCAGAGGAGGACGACACCTTCCGGAGGGACGGTGTCCAGGTCCTGAAGGACGAGAGCAAGACGCCACAGCTCAAGAAAGATCCTCAGCACCCCTGCAACTGTGCTGAACACTCAGCTGATGTCAATCCAGCACGGCAGGTTTTAAAAAAGCATGATCAGTACAGAAAGTGATCAGACAAAACCTAAAAAAATCTTATTAGATGAAAAATTCCCTCTTGCCTTTCAAGCACCATGCACACCTACCCCAGCTTTAAATTTCAATTGCACTTGACATAATTCACACAAGAAAGGTGAACATACAGCAGTATACTTAAACCATTAAATTATCTTTTATCTCCAGTACCAATGTGGGTGGGTGAGGGGTGCATTAAGTATCTTACCATGGGTGACCACAAAGGTGACAGTGACAACATGCAGAGCTAATTTACCTACTAACAACCGACCAAGTTCCATCTGTGCTTGCTCAGTACAGACAGTCACAGTGCACCCCCATCCTCAGCCCAAATGGTTCAGTCCATCACCCACACTCTCATGGCACATGACTCACTTCGGTGCCCTTCGACTGCTCCTCCGGGGCGTCACGGCGCTGGAGGACCCAGTGGCATCCCCCAGCCTGGCCTCCTCTCCCGGAGGGGTGGAGCCAAAGCCCCTGAAAATAGGCCAGACGACCCTGATCTCAGAGTGGCCACAAACGGGCTGGGAATACACCATGGATACGTCACACACAGTACATGGCGCTGTAACTCCAGGGTTTTGCAGGATGCAGTGTCAGATGGGATACTACACGTGCAGGACACACCGGGCTGATGCAGGATGAGTGAAATTGTATGGGGGGGGGGGGGGGTTAAAAGTCAGCACCCCCCCTAGGCAGCCAATGGTATCCCATAATGGGCTAACTGGCCCTGACAGCCACAGACTATAAGAGAAGAATAAACATTTGGAAATTTACAATGATTGCTATTTATTTATATAGCTTACTGCTATTAACATGCTACATTCCTTTCATAGTGATGCGTTCTGTCACACATGCATCCCCATCAAAGTGACCATACTGCACCTCTGCCTTTAAATCAGCAGAACCACCATGGCAATGAATACAAACTCAAGGACACTTCAGCGATTCGCTGCAGCCCACCTGGCAGAGTCCTGCTTGGGAAGCGGGGAGATGCGAGTGTGACAGGGGGGGCTCTGGCCTGTCAGCCGGGACGGGCTCATGACAGCAGCGGACTTATTCGGGACCTTCATGGGAGAAAGGGAGAAGACGCGAGCCGGGCTCCGAGGTGGAGAGGCCGGCATCCTCCTGGCCAGCTCCACCTGGGACTCGACCTCCTCCAGCAGCAGCTCGTCCAGAACGTCATCCGTCGTCAGCCTCTTCCCAGGACCTGAGGTGACACCACCGGTGGGGACAGGTCACTTACAGGAGCCGACACCGTCCCAGCAAACAGAACCCCAGACATAACATTACTGCATAAAGCTTAAGACAGCCACTGCAGGAACAAAAATGAAGAACAGCATTTTACAGAGAGCTGTGACATGTGACGAGGCATCTATTTATGCCTGAAGAAGCATTTTAAATATTTATATAAATATTTATGCGTTTTAATTCTGGAATACTGATAATTCCACCAGCTTGATCTCATACAATTCAAATCCAATTTAAATGTATCTACAAATACAAACATTAAGTAAAATGAATTATTTCAAAATAAACCCATAAGTGAATAAAAACATGAAATTGATAAACTGATTCACTCTAAGAAGTCGGTAAGACACCGTTACAACATTTCAGCTGCTGCACTCGGCCACTAAAAAAAAAGTTAAAGTTTGTGTTTTGAGCCTTCTTACCTATTAATTAAAAAAATGAATATGCAGAGCGAATAATCAGCATACAAAATATTAAAAACGGTGGCCTGGATGTTGAACAAGGGCGCGCACTGCACTCACTGCTGAGGTCGAGCTTCTTGCGGACCCCTGGCGTGGCCTCACAGCTGTCCCTGCGTTTGCAGCTCAGCACTTTGGAGGCTGACAGCTTGGAAGCCGAGTGGCTGGACTCCGCCTCGCCAGTGCCCACCTTGCCGACACTCCTGGAGAGCTGCCTGAGGGAGATGGCGCGTGCCCGCTTCATCACCGCTACGTCGGGCGTGGGCAGGCTACGGGCCACGGGGGCTGGTGGGGGGGCCACAGGCTTCGGCCCTGCCTGGACCCTCTCCACTTCCACTGGCCTGAAGGCCTTCGTGTCCCAGCACAGCTTGACATACAGCGTGCTCTTGCTCCCAGTGTCAGGGAAGGCGGCATCTGGTGCGAGAAACACCACCTGGAACAGACGGGCAGAGGTAAATGGCTTCCCCTGACGTTGGGTGGGAATCCACAGGTTAACGTCACCCAGTAGCCCCCCCAACAACCTGCACGGTGTTTATGATGGTCTCAGCATCTATCTCAGTGTCACACGTCTTGTCCTGGTAGGAGAAGACTTCCTGGGGATGGGCCTCTCTGCCTAGAAGCCTCCTTTTTTTGAAAGGGATTTCATGGAAGCGTACGAACCACTGCACTTCTGCCAGCTTCCTCTTGCCAGTCTCTGGGGATGAAAACAAACGCAGATCAGGGGTCAGACTCGATCTCCCTGACCGATTTTGACGGGTCACACGTATTTCAGAGAAATACAACAATTCTGACAGTATTTCCTTACCGCTACCGAAAAGCTTCAGTAGTTTCGCCACGTAGGGGTAATCATCATCGTCGCCTTCAATCAAGATGTATTGTCCAGGTTTTATGAGACACGGTTCTGAGTGTCCGTCCGTTTTCAAGCACAGAGAACTAAACAAACAGGTAAATAAGCATGTCGCAGTATTATCCCATTCAGCGTCACAGATGAAGCCTTAACATCTGTAATTTTACCGATCCAAGAGTTAACGTTTTTGACCCAACAAGCTTTTGTAGATTTGCTGGGTTTTACTACTAGTGATATAAAACAACATACTCGTAATAAAACGTTTTCAGCTTCCTGTTGACGCTGTGCGGTCTTCCTCCCCAAGAGTAAAATCGTTTAATTCTTAGTCGGGTGAAGTACCGGCTCATCTTTTATTATGACCTGAAGAGATAAAACAGCTACTCTTCAAAATCAAATTACTTGACGTTGTATTTTAATTACAGTTCATGTTTTTAATTAACAGCCTAAATGTAAGTTTACAGTATAGACAATGAATCACGTTTACCAGACCGCAGTATGATTTTTATAAATTAAAAGCCGAAACACGAAAGCTGAAAGTCTGACTACATTAACACAACTGCAAAAATTATCAACATACATGATAATATCATTATAAACTGACATCTGATCATTTTAACACGTTAAGGGAATATATACTTACTTTGTAAACGGAAACTGAATAAACTATAACCGTAAAACCACAGATAGAAAACTAACGTGCAGTAAAAAAAAAGGTAAAAAATTGACCTTTATACAAGGAATAAGTTCCTGATAAAACAATTAAAATAACACAAAACACTGGAAAGATGCAGGATGTGCATTAAAAATAAAACTTTTTCGTGTTGTATTTCGCCCATTCAGTTGGCTTCCTTATCGCTGCCTATGCACATCTTAGTCTGACAGTATCGCACACGCTGCTTTTTCCCGCGCTGCCCTCTAAGCTGCCGATATTACGCAATGGGAGGGCTCTTCTTCTGACACGTGATACAGCCAGTAACCCTAGAACCCGCCCATAGCACCCGGAAGTTTTAACCTTTGAGCCGGAAACGCTTGTGTTAATTTCGAAAACGTCAGTCTTTTTTGTTTTTTTTCCCCCCGCGAGTCAAAATGGCGAATAGGACGGTTAAAGATGCCAATAGTATCCACGGGACAAATCCACAGTATTTGGTGGAGAAAATTATAAGAACCCGAATTTATGAATCGAAATACTGGAAGGAGGAATGTTTCGGACTAACGGGTAATTTTTCTAGTTTAATAATAGCGAGATGCTGAAGCTAGTTAGCTGGTTGCATGTAGTTCAGTAATTGGCTGTACTAACGTGATTAACGTGTGCTTGTCCTGGTGTGACACCGTTTCTTTAAACGGTAATGTATTAATTATTTGATTGACGAACTCTCTCTAATCTTGCAAAAAATTACCATAGAGGATGATAACGTAGTTGTGTGTCGCCTGGTTCTTCCTTACGTACTTGTGTGAATCGTTCCTTGTTTGTCAGTATTCATTTGTCTGTGCTGCTATGGATCTTTGTCCTATAAGCTGAGCTGGTTGTGGACAAAGCCATGGAACTGAAGTACGTCGGTGGAGTTTATGGAGGCAACATCAAACCGACGCCATTCCTCTGTCTTACTTTGAAGATGCTTCAAATACAACCGGAAAAAGATATCATTGTGGAGTTCATCAAGAATGAGGATTTTAAGTAGGTGTCAGTTGATTACATACGCTCGTGTTACAGCCTTTCATGCTTTTTAATAAACATTGCATGTAATTTTTTGTGGTGTTTAAGGGAACTTTATGATTGCTTACGTTACAGGTATGTCCGTCTGCTTGGAGCCATGTACATGAGATTAACTGGCTCGTCTGTGGACTGTTACAAATACCTGGAACCACTGTACAATGACTATAGGAAAATCAAACAACAGAACAGAAATGGAGGTGAGCTGTGTGTGTTTGTCCCCTGTCTTTGAGATTTACAGTTTGTGGATGGCTGATGTTGGGGGGACTTTGTTATAAAAACAAGTGCGTTTTTATTTGCAGAGTTTGAGCTGATGCATGTTGATGAGTTTATAGATGATCTGCTGAATAGCGAGAGAGTGTGTGACGTTATCTTACCCAGGCTTCAGGTATGTCTGCTTCAGCTTCCAGTGTATTCCATTTACTTCTGGTTCCAAGTGACATAGTCAACTCCTGCAATTAACTTTACTGTTTACTATAGAAAAGGCAGGTACTGGAGGAGGCTGAGCTTCTGGACACACGCATCAGTGCCCTGGAAGAAGATCTGGATGAAGTTGAGAGCAGTGAGGAGGAGGATGAAGAAGAGGAGCGGGTGAGATGTGGCTGCTTCAGTGTTCCAGGAGCAAAATTGGCAAAAATGGTCTTGACATCTTCTGGGTATCTAACCTCCCATGTTGGGTTCATTAGCCTGAGAGAGGGCAGTCTCCAGAACCCCACAGACGGAGTTACCGTGACAACGATCGACCCCGCCGCTCACCATCTCCGCGCTACAGACGCAGCCGCTCACCCAGGAGGTGAGATTGGACTTAATTATACGACTTTTTTTTAACAAGTGATTCACAGTATCGGTAATTTAAAACTAAAACATTTTTTTCCTTTCTTTCTTAGGAGAAGTAGGTCACCGAAGAGACGAAGGTATAACTTGCAATTTTTTTCCCTTTCGGGTTACATTTCAATGAATTCGGTTAATAATACATTCAAGTACTCCCGTTGATTTAGTAATGGGATAACAGTGATAAGATAACATATGTTAATTAGTTCGTTAGCACTGATGAGCTGCAGGGTAAACATTCCCCAGACAGCATTTTTTGTGATTAGCAGTAAATGTATAAGCCTAAATTGAACATTTACCAAACTGGGGTGTGGGAGAACAATGAGTGAGTTATAAATATTGGGAATTCCCATCTTTGTTTTTTGCAAGCCCTTTTTTGTGTGTTACACTGAAGACAGTGCATCCAGGACACTGAAGATTTCATCCAAACCTTCTCTCCACTTCTTCTGTAGCCCTTCTCCAAGAAGGGAGCGCCATCGCAGCAAGAGTCCGCGCAGACATCACAGCCGCTCCAGAGAGAGGCGCCATCGCTCCAAGTCCCCGGGTAAGTGGAGAAACGGGGTGTTGGGCTTCCCTCTCCCCCTCACTCCGGCATGGGAGACAGTCGCTCACCACTTCCTGTTTGTCGCTTCAGGTCACCACAGGAGCCACAGACACCGCAGCCACTCCAAGTCCCCCGACAGGTGAGTGAGGTGGCTGGGCGCCCCGCCCATGTGCCGGCCATGTGCAGTGGGGATTGCTGGGTAACCGTGTCTCTCTCAACAGGTCGAAGAAGAGTCACAAGAAAAGCCGAAGAGGAAATGACTGATTTATTTGCCAGATTCTGTAGGTTTTGTACAAATTATGCCAACTGTATTTTTTTTTTTACATATAATTTACTGGAGTAACAATCTTCCTTTCATTTTCTTTATACACTTTGACAGTGTTTTGGTAGTGTCACATGTTGGTTTATTTTGCAGTTCCAAATGGACTTTTTAAATACAGTTTGGAATTACTAATTTAAATCCACTGTGTGAGTGACTAGTTTTTATGACGTTATTATGTGAATAGGGGTGTGTGATTCTTTGGGGATGTGAAAATGTTACTACAAAGAAATTTTAGTGCTGGATGTTCCCATCTTAGATCAAGTGGATACTTTGGGAAATTAATAAATGACATATTATTCATGAAGGTTTTTGACCATGCATTGTGGATAAACAATGAAAACACTCTTCCATCTTTCAATACATTCTTGTGACACCTGTTATGAAGGGAAATGACAACATGCTCAAAATTGATATTGCCGTTCCATGTAATGAAGGGATTCAGGATGCTGAAGCAGCAAGGCTTGCTTGCCTCCTCTCTCTAGAAGGCCTCACTGTCTCAGTATATAAGTCAAAGCTCCATTCTACAGAACAAAAATGGGCCCATCAGTGTGCTTTCCATAATTTTTTGCCTGGTGCAGACCTACAGTATCCCTGGACCTTATCTCAGAATGCACAAGCCATGAGACAGGGGTCACATCTGGTCAGGATGGCAAAAATCACAGTACCTAAAGCAGGGCTATTCAAATCACGGTCCTCAAGATCCAGCTACTGCTGATTTCCAGGCTCCTTATACCTGTGAATCCCCTGGCCAATGAGAATCAGTAATTATTAAAATAACTACCTGGGAAAACTGGAAACAAGGCCTGTACTTGGAATTCAGGTCCAGATTTGAAAAGCCCCAGGCTAAAGTCTTGTTTTTTTCAGTATCTGATGAAGGGTGAATCTCACTGGCATGGAAGCTCGGTTTCTAGGGCTTTTGTTCTTAGGGTTTGGAATAGTTGAGTCCAATTGGTTCTGTGTGTATATGATCATTTTCTCCCATGGGTTTCCTTCAAGTGATCAGCTAAGGGAGGGAGGGAACATCTGTGGACCGGTCCTGGGGGAATATATATCACAATGAATATGACTTGTTTTTTTCATCCTTACTATAGACTTAACGTCAAAATCTATGGCTTTTAAGACGGGCTTGAAAGCTTTGTGAAATGTGAATATGCTATGGTTTGCTCCCCAACCCAAGGTTCCTGCATCTGGAGATCTACCACCCTGCATGGCTTAGGTGTCACCCAAATTTAACACACCTGATCCAGATAACCAGGGCCTTCACTAGCATCTCAGTATTAGTCAGCTATGTTAACATATCTGGCTTTAATACTGAGATGCCATGAACGGTATCCACGGAAGGTCACGAAACAAGCAAGTTCAGGTAAAATTTATCGGCGCACAAATGATTATAATTTTTGCAAAATTCATCTCCCCATCATCTACTCTCTTATTTTGTTCAGGGTCGTGGGATTTTCCATTACTATGAGCACAAATCATAAGAAGGCCTATGATGTCATCTACTTAAATTTCCAAAGGGCTTTTGATGTTGTCCCCCACAAGAGGCTCCTACTTAAACTCAAAGCGACAGGTATTTTAGGAACTGT
>JAABNX020000038.1:17773521-17787318 GCA_015163995.2 Mormyrus lacerda
GTACCAGTACTAGGTGTTCCAGTAACAAAAGTGCCAACTCTTTGTTTGTTGATTGGTTATGCAAATAGTCTGCTTTTAAAACACAATATAACCATCACCATGGAAACAGTTGAGAACTCAGAAAACAATGATAAAGTAAAAAAAAAAAACATAATAATAATGGATGAATGGACAATTGTAGAGATCCAAACTAAACATGTCTGGTCTGAAGAACAGATTCAACAAGATCAAGATGACATGATAAGAAATACAGTGTTTTGTATAATGTACTAGGACAACACAGTATTATTTTGTTGTAAATGTAATAAATATTGGGGTATTTATACAGTAAAGCCAAAAAAAGGAGTTCAACATAAATTTCCCACAATCTCGTCTAGGAGTGATTTAAACAGCAAGGATGAAAATGATTATTAAACATATATTAGATAATCTTGAAAAGGAATAATAATATTAATTGTAAAACGTGCTAAAAGTTGCTTTTTTTCCTTAAGCAGAATAAAAATGTTTTAAACTCCCTGAGCTATGACATCCGTACAGAACTGAAAGTAAGGAAAAGCCTAATCTTAATTTAGCTGACTAGTGATGTAAGAATTGTATGTGCATAACATGCAATTCACCTCTAGACCGCGACCTGAATGGCCTTCCAGTCACAGCGGCTCCTTAACGTCCTGTCCATGATAATCACAGTCAGGAGAGTTGGGGAGACGCGCCCTTGTCAGAGTCTGACACTCACTTCCAAACACTTGGAGGATGTGGACACCACACTTTTATATTCATACAGGAAGAGTCAGCTGTAGCTACAGGCAGAACAGACATTTGCCTAGGGACCTCAAATTACTTGGGTTTGAGTGAAATGATCCTCAGCTTTCTTGGGGGAAGTTCCCAAGTACGTTTTGACCTTGGGTCTTGAAACAGCCCTGATACAAGGACTAAGCAGCAAGCAGTAGCCCATTCTCCTGCACCACCTCCCACCGTATATTCCAGGAATTTTGGTCGTATATCTTTCCCTAGTCCACAAAACAGATGTAGACTGTGTTAGCATATTCCCACACACCATCACGCAACCGTGCAAAGGCATTATAGTTTCTCCAGTGTTCTATGGCCAGGCAGGAACCTGCCCTGCTCCTCTTCGACCCTCAGGCAGAGCTGTCTTCCTCAGGACCCAGGTATAGGCATTCTGAGATAATGGCGTTACTTTTGGAGCTTCCAAACATATAAGTCTATGGTATTATCTTTACTCCAACTATGGTAGGAACATTCATTTAGAGAAGTCATGGGAAATAGTCCAAGATATTGCCGTGGAACCTTGTCTTCTTTTACTGCTGATCTTGCAAGGTGGTATATGTACAAACACATCCAGCAATTTCAATAGATCCGCCATGTGGAAAAACCCCAAGCCTGTTTGCCGAGCGAGTTTCCAAACCTCACTCAGTCCATTTATTGTTGTTTTTGAGACAAGAACACCAATGAGCTGAAGTCAGGCTTCCTCACTGGGAACCAAAACGCACTCAATTCTCATCCAGTGAAGAGTTTTTGTTAAATTTCCAAAACTCACTCATGAGTAAACAGGAATTTTCTGGAAAATGTATCCCATGGATTGAGACAGTGAGTTTTGGAAATTTGCATTTCATTTGAGGAAGCAGCTCACATGCTGGGGTGGGATGCCAGCCTTGATACAGGATACACGGCTTACAAACTGAGCCAATGCACAACTCCATCCCACAATCCAAGGGGTGTGAAACCACAGTACTACACACTGGGACACCATACCACCATGCCTCATGACACCATGAGCTAATTTCACTGACACTTGTAAGGTTTTTCTATGGCAGTGTTATGCTTTGAAATAAATTAATTTGTCCTCAAACTCGTCAAATTAAAATGCCCTTCTGTAAACCTTCAATGATCACTAACTGTATTGGAACCATCTCTCTAGAATTTGTTGGTCCTGCCAAAATGTTTCCTACTCAGCTGACCTCTGGAAGTTACAGTGTCCCACCAAATCACTTTGCTTTTCTCTCCCTTCCAGAAACATGTTTCCAGCAAACCTGGTTCAGGCTACCTTTCAGCAGGTAAGGAGACCGTAAATCAAAATGTCATATTCTGCATTTCATTGCAGCTTCTGAGTGTTATTCTGATTTTATGTGACATTTCATACTGTGGTTTTGGGGAGTAGTACTTTATCCCAATATACCAGACCATGCTATGAGCTGAAATAGATACACTTTGCCGACCCTGTTTCCCAAAGGGGAGGCAGGATATCTGCTAGGATTCCTCTTCAGAGCACAGGGCTTTGTCACATCTTTCAAGCTCCTGTGAGGTCCTAACTTCCTGCCGTTAGAGTGGTGATGCTGCCAGGCCTGGCTGAGAGTGAGGGGGCCCCAGGTGGGAGGGGTTGATGTTGGGGCTTAACCTCCTATGGATTCCTTAGTCTCCCCACCTCAGGTGAATCGGAGAGTGAAAAGCCAGCAGAGCTGGCAAGAGAAAGAGATGTGAGCACGTGATCCATCCCGTCGGGTGGCAAACAGGAGGCTATTTCAACTGAATTTAAGGCACATTTGTGAGAGGGAAGAAATATCAGTGCTCTGACTGGCATTCACTGAGACTGAGCCCTGAAACAATGTGTCAGATGAAACCTGCTCTTTGCCATATTGACTATTACATCTGACAGCTTGTGTTACTTTCTATACCTCAAAGTATCGGACGAGGAGCATCCCAATCATGAAGACACCAAAACCCACCGCCGGCCAGAGCCTGGCCGAGTCCACGACCCGCCGGGCACTGATCTACGGCATCCAGGACGAAAACGGCACGGACATTCAGAACTTCTCCCTGGACCTGACGCCCCCTCCTGATGTCATCCTCCATACCCTCCCTGGCACCAGCGAGGGCATGAATGTTCTTGGCATCGTCATCTTCTCGGCCACTATGGGTAAAATGGCTTCTCATTCTGTGCTGGTGGCCCTGTGGCTCACTGAACATCATTATTGCCTCACACATTCAGGGGTTTAGCCTTGAATTAAGCCCCAGCTGTGTCTGCACAGTGCTCACATTCTTCTGGGCTCAGAGATATATACCAGGGTGGGGCCACAGGGGCGCTGAAAGATGATTGGTCCCCGGAGAGCCCCGTCCTTTGTCACTCACCAAATCAAGACGTATCTTTGGCTAATGATAAGGTTTATATCTCTGTACAAATTATGGCCCTACTTATCCCCCCAACCTTTAAAATCCTACAATTTCTGGGCTATGTCTGGGCTACTGCCTGCCTCACTCAGTTCATAGACTTGCAATTTAGATGATTCTGTGAATCAAAATCTCTATTAGCATACAAATGTTTCTCTGTGATGAATGGGTGGTCCTGTCCAGGGTGTATCTTGCCTTAGCCAGGCCACTGTAAACTTAGCTAGATATATATTTCTGAAAAATTGATAAATGGAACGATCATTACATAACCTTATAATATACAGGACTAAATATTAAAATAGTACCACTACCTAAAGACCGTTTCAGATGTGATCTTTACTATCTCCATCTTCAGGAATCATGCTTGGCAGAATGGGACCTAACGGAAGCGCTCTGGTCAACTTCTGCCAGAGTCTGAACGAAGCGGTGCTGAAGATAGTCGCCATCGTCATCTGGCAAGTACAAGTTGCCTTTCTGTAGATTTCATGACGTTATTCAGACAATGGCTCTACTGTGAGAGTAATATCACTCTGAATGCAAAGACACCATGCTAGTTCGGTAAACTGTGGAGAATTTTCTCCCTGGTATCAATAAAGTGTCTTATCTTATCTTACCACACGTCTAGGGTAGGAGAGGGGGGGATTCAATGCTGTCCACAGCTCTGTGTGTGAGGAGTCTCTGGTTTCCTCTCACAGTCTAAAATCATGTGGTTATGTGAATTGGCCATCATTTCCCAAGCTGGGAGAGTGCGCTCCGCTATTAACTGATATCTTGTGCAGAATGTCTCCTGCCTTGTTCCTTCTGTTTCCTTGGACACATCCCAGGATTACTGCAACCCTGCTCTGGATCAGCAGTTAAGGGAGATGGATGTGAAAGGCACAGGTTAACAGGTCACATTTTCACTGCAGGTATTTCCCCTTTGGCATCGTGTTCCTGGTCGCCGGGAAGATCCTGGAGATGAGTGATCCATCTGATATGGGCAAAAAGCTGGGATTCTACGCCATCACTGTGGTGATGGGTCTCATCCTGCATGGGCTCTTCATCCTGCCCAGCATGTACTTCTTCATCACCAAGAAGAGTCCCATTGTCTACATCCGAGGAATCCTACAGGCCCTGCTCATCTCGCTGGCTACATCCTCTAGGTACACCAATTACATATTCCTCCATCCATACAGCTTTTGACAACAGTTCAGGGTGAACAGCCTTTTTCCCTGGGTGTAAGGTTCAGTGCGTTACACCTCTATGCATGTGATCAGAAGGTCACCAGTTTGAATTATGCATTCAACAGTGTAGCTACAGTCATGTGAAAAAAATAGGACACCCCATTAAATATTTAAGTCTTTATTAAGAAATAGCAACATTCTTTGCTATATTCTTTTTTCAAATCAAATCTGTAGATAAAGGTGATGTAATTGTGTCACCTATGCAAAAGCAAGAAACAAATTCACTTATTTAACAGAAGAAGTTAATTATGATGCCAATTTCCACTGAGGAAAATGTTAGAACACCCTCACATCCGTTACTATTTAAAATGCCTAGAATTAGATTCTGGTGATTCAGGTGAAAATGATTAGCTGTTACAGAGCTTTTTGGTGGAGCCTGTCTTATTTAAACCACAGTTTGGTTTGCTCTTGATTGTTGAAGTGAGTGGTATCACCATGGTGAGATCCAATGAGCTCTCTGAGGCCTTCAGAAAGATTATGTAGATGCATATGAGTCTGGAAAGGGATATAAAAATATCTCTAGAGAGTTTGGAATCAGCCATTCCACTGTCTGGAAAATAATTTACAAGCGGAGAACATTTAAAACAATTGCCAGCATGGCCAGGTCAGGTTGTCCTAGCAAGAGCAGACTGCAAGATGCTGAAAGAAGTCTCCAAAACTCCAAAAATGTTATCATGGGACATACAGGAAGCTCTTGCTTAATGTCAAGGTACATGCACCTACCATCAGAAAGAGACTGCACAAATTTGATTTACATAGGAGGTGTGCAAGAAGGAAAAAATATCAGGGCAAGACTAAAGTTTGCCAGAGATAGCCTAGACAAAGACCAAGACTTTTGGAATGATGTGCTTTGGACAGATCAACCTAAATTGAATTATTTGGGCACAGTAACAGAGGACATGTTTGGTGTAAACCAAAGACAGATTTTGAGCAAAAGAACCTCATACCAGCTGTGAAGCATGAGGGTGGAAATGTCATGGTTTGGGGCTGCTTTGCTGCAGCAGAACCTGGCCAGCTCACCATTGTAGAATCCACCATGAATCCTTCATCGTATCAGAGGGTGCTTGAGGACAATGTGAGATCATCAATGACCCAAAACATTCCAGTAAATCTACCAAGAAAAGGCTTAGAAGAAAGACATGGAGAGTTCTGGAATAGCCAAGTCAAAGCCTGGATCTGAATCATATTGAGATGCTGTGGGGATTTAAAACGGACCGTGCACACGAGACACCTTTCTAACATCACACAGCTTAAGGAATTCTGCATTGGAGAGTGGGGAAAACTATCTGCCAGTGAAACAGTGTCCTAACTTTTTCCTCACCAGGAAATGGCGTCTTAGTTAATTTATTTTGTTAAATAAATGAATTTGTTTCTTGTTTTTGCATAGGTGATGCAATTACATTATATATATCTACAAATACAATTTGAAATAAACTTTAATATTGATATGTTGATATTTCTTAATAAAGTACAAACTATGTAATTTTTTTCACATTACTATATTGGACCTCTTGAGCAAAAGGTAAAAATGAAAAATGAAAGCCACTGGATTGTTGGCTATTTGCTCTCACCTCTATATGTGTGCGTGTGTCTCAAAGAAGAGCAAGATAAGCTATGCAAGAAAAAAAAACCATATTACAGTGTACATGTACTTGTATAAAAGGCAAATAAACCATAATTTTGGGAAGTATAGACTGGCATACACACTGGAGTGTATGCCAGTCCATCACACAGTCCTAGACTCAGAATCATCTGAGATCCATTAAAAGGCAGCTCAGATCTGAGAGCTACAGACAAGGAGCCATCTCCTCTGCCGTGTTCTTTCACTCGTAGACACACGACAGATGGTGAACGCGCTTGTTCACTATGTGCAGCATGAATATGCAGATCTCTTTGGGGAAAGTTCTTTGGAAAAAAAAAAGATGTTCTAACGGGGGACTTAGGTCCAGAAGGAGTCTTAGCAAACGTGCATCTGGACAATCAGGAATGAGATGGTGGATACGCTTTTTACAAAACACAAAGTTCCAGAGCTCTTCCAGCGAGCAGACGTCTGTAATGACGGCCATTTCCATGGACGGAGGGCGCCAACGGGGAATTCAAGCCTATATAAACTAAGACAGACTATTCTAAATAAGCAGTGTTGATGCATTTCTGATTTCTAGCCTGCAAAGGTATTCAATAAACAATGAAATAGTGATAGACCAAACAGTGTGATAACCGTCACTATCATGTCCACGCTCCGTGTGGCTGTTTTGCCTTCACTGGCTCTGTACACGTGTGTGTGTGGGCGTTTGCAGGATTGCATTGACTCGCTGGGTGGGGAGGGAGGGACGTCGGCCATAATTTATTTTGCATCTGAACCTTAGACCGGTTCATCACAGCGAGCTCCAGGACCCACAGTCGTCCGCTTTCTGTTCCTTTCCTTTTTATTTGTGCTTCGGCTGGAAATCGTGGTGTTGTTCTCTGTGAAATATCGGAAGCCTTTCCTCCACTGCAGCTATCCCCTTAAATGCACAAAACGGGATGAGATGATCAGGCAGCATCTGGTTTTAGTTGGAAAAAAAATGAGGTTGAGGAAAAATCCAAGCAGGCTTGGCCCACGCTCCATGCATGTGTCCCAGGACCTGACCTTTCGTCTGATCGATCCAGTGGGCCTCCAGTACTGAGTCCGAGGCAGACCCAACTTCATTCTCCCCATACGCAACAATACTATTCAATAAATATGTTGTTATTGTTACGTTACAACCAAACCATATATTTGAAACAAAATAAGTTTACTTATGCTCACTTTCCAAAACACTTAGTTTCTGGGAAGAACAAAATATTTAACCTGGTTTTAATCCCAGCAACCAGAAATAGGCGATTCTTGATTCAAAAGTTTATCGTCATATGCAGAAGTATTCCAATATTTAGTGGATCAAACCGGTCCTCAGGACCCCCCCAGATCCCTCCAAGCTCCCTACTGTGGACTAACTGTAGACTGTCTGGGGGTCCCTGAGGACCTAGTTGAGAAACACATCTCAGCATAATAAACCTTTACGGGGTGACCACCTTCCTCACCTCCAGCCCTAGAGAGAGTTCTGACTGGTCCGCCCACCATCTCCTCTCCGCAGCTCTGCCACATTGCCCATCACCTTCAAGTGCCTCCTGGAGAACAACCATATCGACCGGCGGATCATCCGCTTCGTGCTGCCCGTAGGCGCCACCATCAACATGGACGGCACGGCACTGTACGAGGCCGTGGCCGCCATCTTCATCGCCCAGGTCAACAACTACGAGCTGGACTTTGGGCAGATCATCACCATCAGGTAGACGGAAGCCCGGGTGGGGGGTACGTGATGGGGTGGGGGTGAGGGGGCACTGGCTTTTTCAGTGCTCACAATTCAAACTCAGCGACAAGACCAAATAAAAATTAAGAACAATTAAACCACTTGACCAATCAAAAAGCATTTTTTTCAGAAGATTATGCTGACTGATTGATATAATCACTTTTGAAAGGGATGCTGTTGTGGGCTAGTAATTCTGATTGGCCAGAGAAATGTGCTCTGGAGGGCTTTTGTTCATATAAAAAGTGCTAATATATGCCAACTTGCTATATAATCAATAGGTAATTAAACAATAGCATTACTGTACACTCTGCAGCCGCTGCATGCCGGTTGAAAAATGCTGCCTTACGAAAAGTGTGCCATGGCAGAAACAAGGTTGGAAAATTCTGCCAAACAGAATATACAGGGTTTATGTTTTGCATCATGCATAACCCATGGCTATGAAAGAGTATGAGAAATCATTCGCAAAGGGTATCCATTACTGGACTGCTTGGTTGAACTCTATTAATGTTATCATTAGATTTATCTGCAGATGAAATATCATCAGTCTTTCATAGTATCACTGCGCCAAACAGACCTCAAACAGGCTCCTCCCAGCCCCTGCAGAATACCCCGCCCTCACTCTCTGTGCCTGCATGGTTAAACCTGCGATATTTCACATACGTTTTTTTGTCAGATTTGGGGCCAAACTGTGGTGATTTCTACTAAGAGGAGTGCAGAAAAAGAGCAGGATGTTCTGCTAGCCCATTATGCACTACAAGTCCATAAACCTTTAAGAGGCTGTCCAGGGTTGACTTCTCCATATTATGGGCAGTTGACAAGACACACACACACAAGATGAAAACTGGCCCTGAAAATGAAACTGTAATTAAGTCATTTTAAGGAATCAAGCTTTGTTTTACACTCTGCGGTAAAGGATGTCATAAAACTAGGACCCAGATAGTTTTAATCAATTACTAACTAAAAAAATACATCCACATTTATGCTTTAATGGCTGTCCAAACTTCAGAATATCTGATGTATTTTCCAAGAAACTGCACAACAAAGCTCACCACCCAACCAGAGGAACTGCTTTAATGATCATTGCTGAATGGTCTCTGTGCTATTGATGCATTATCCCTCAGCGTCATGCTCAATTATTATTTTTATTCTTGTCCAAGAAATCAGTATTGCCACAGGTGGGTCCTACTCCCCCATCCTGAGCTGTAATGTGTGATCTGGCCCTTTGAGACTCGTAGGTGTTTGAATGAAGCCCAGAACATCTGTCGACTCTGGTTAACAACAGGGGCATTCGCCACAGGTGAGATTTGAGAAAAGCCCATGCTTGTTTCTCCATTACTCCCAGTATAACAGCCACAGCAGCCAGCATCGGTGCAGCAGGGATCCCCCAGGCAGGCCTCGTTACCATGGTGATTGTGCTAACATCTGTCGGACTGCCTACTGATGACATCACTCTCATAATAGCAGTTGATTGGGCGCTGTAAGTCCTGTAGAAACTGTATGAATATCATAAGATGTTTTCATTATTTAAGTTTTGAATATCTTTTGAATTTTTTGTTTTTTAAAAATTACAAACAGCTAGCTGGGTTATCAGACGAACATTATGAATATATTGTAAACATTGAGGCATGTTAAATATCATAGTGGGGACGCTATTGGAACTGATCTGACGTCTGACCTGTCCTTGGAACCCACATGAGCTTGTTTCTTTCAGGGATCGTTTCAGGACCATGGTCAATGTGATGGGAGATGCGCTGGCTACCGGAATTATGGCTCACATCTGCAGGAAGGACTTCATCAAGGAAGGGGAAGGGGTAACCAGCCCACTGCATTGGTCTGAAAGGACAGACATAAAGACAGACAAACACGCAGACAGACAGATAGGTAGAAAGACAGGGAGACAAACAGGCAAAGAGAAAGATACACAGACAGACAAGCAGACAGACAGGCAGACTGATAGGCTGACAGACAGGCAGACAGACAAGCAGGTAGAGAGACAGATAGGCAGGTAGAGAGACAGGCAGGCAGACAAATATGCAGGCAGATAGACAGGCAAACAGACAGGCTGACCTAGACAAACAAACAGGCAGGCAGACAAAGAGACAGACAAACAGAGAGAGTGAGACAGATAAGCAGGCATAGAGGTAGATAAGTAGCCTGGGAGACAGACAGACAGAAAGGATGACAGACAGATACGCAGACAGATAAACAGGGAGACAGAACAGGCAGACAGGCAGGCAGACAGAGAGCTAGTCAGGCAGACTGATAGACCTTATTAATCCTTGAAGGGAAATCTAGGCGTAAATAGTGGCAATATAAAACATCCTAGGCCTTTACCTCTGTGGTAAATGTTACCTCTAATGTAGGACTTAGACATTTTAGTATCACACAGCTGCAGGCATTAATTCCCAGCCACGAGCAAAAGCCGTGAGCAACCGGCACAAGAGAGTTATAGAGTTACAGTATAGAGATATTGATTTGAAGGACAACAATCTGAATCCTTATCCTTGATAATGAATTACTAATGGGTTTTGGGCTTAAAAATATCTTCAAGTTTCTTTAATCAAAGCCTTATTTTAAAGCCACAAAAATGTTTGTATTTCAAAATGTCTGAACTGAAAGCTGTGGTGTATTAAAGGTACAGCTCAGACCAGCGACTATTCCCCCACTCTCCAGGTGCCGCTCATCTGTGAGACCAAGCCCACAGCCAATGCCCTCCCAGCCATGACATATCAGAAGAATGGTGGCTACCAGCCACCCCCAGGCATCAAGCCAGAACGCATCCCCCCCGACGTCGCCCGGCTGATGCAGCTGGAAGAGGGATTGCGTCCCACAGAGAGAAAAAAGCTCCCAGCTCCACATCGGCGTGTGGACAAGGACCATTGTACCATCGACATGAATGGCCTTGAGACTAACGTATAGAGTGGACTGCCATTCTGGCCACACCCCCATAATGACCACACCTACCAGTGGCCACACCCCTAACAATGGTCACAGCCCCATGGATAATTATTGGTGAGGACGAATGCTCCTCCATCTTGTATTTTTTTATTGTTGCATTTTTTATACAATTTTCTGAAATGGAAACCGTATCAGGTGTTTCTGTTTCTATATGTGTGTGTACTGTATATATAGATATTCAGAGTTGCTGGGAACCAGGCTGTTCCATGATGTAGATATTCAGCATAGCGATGCTGGGATGCCGAACCATGACCTATTTGGTATGTAAGGTAGAGAAAACAGCTGTCCTGTGTCAGTGTGGACAATTGGGGCCTCACAGAAGTTTAAGGGCAAGATATTTAAGGAGTCGAAGTGAAGTGTCACCATTTTCACATTTGCTGGACTATCAGCATGTCCTGCAATAGGACATGGTCTAAACCTGATGTGGTTACGAGGTTCCGCGGAAGATCACTGTTGCCATGGTTCCATTCTAACCTCTAGGGCTCCTGGAGGATAAAGCAGGTTAAAAAAACAACCACTATCCCTTCTCTGTCTTAAAGGGCAAAGGCAAGGGCATCGCAGCCATTGTGCGACACCACATATTTATGCTACCGTGTCGTGCAGTTAACCATTTCCTCATGTGTTGGGGAGATCACATGACCTCTGCTGCCCCAGAAGTGAGGCAGGAACACCAACCAATAGCAAAGGCAGGCATATATTTACACACAGCTGCACATAGCACCGCCTATGAATACTGTAAAAAAATATCTGCCTGAATTTAACTTTTTCCCCCTTTAATTTCTGAAAAAAAAAATAGTAAAATTCCAAAAATGTGCAGTGTCAACCCTGTTTAAATGTATATGAGAAAAGTCCTTTAAAATGTGCTTGTTAATGTGATACCCTACAGTATTTATACTTTTTGGCCTGCATTGACTTTGGTAGTTTTTACATTGCTTGTTTTAGTATTCATTACGACACCTGATGGAAGCAACAGTATAAAGGTCCACTAGTTATCAAATAGTTGCAAAATGGATAAAACAATAGGAGCAAAACTGACCGTCATGAATTAATCTGAACGTATTTGGTTTTTTATGCTGTCATAATGTATATTGACAGAGGATTAATTTGTTCATGAATAGCAGACGACATGCTTTCACAGATTCTATGCTGAAATTATCTGGTCTCTTGATCATTTTTTGGGTAATATTCATAAATTCTCAAATCTTCACTTTATAAAATTGATAAAATACATATTTTATATTCATAGTGTTTTGATCAGTTTTTCTCAACGAAATTTCCATTAAGTGCATTCGGAATATCTAATTTTCTTTAGCTAACTATTTCCAGAAATTCATAAGCAACCAAAACCTAGAGAGAGAGGTTTTCTTTTTCCAAATAATTTATTGCTGTGTATTACATTCGATTTATAAATGTAATGGTGCAATACACAAAATACATTATTTCATAGCATTGCATTACTGTTGTAATGTGAGTATTCTCAGATATCAAAAAATACATATGGGCTCTTTTACTTTGGAAAGGAAACAGGCCAGACATAGTGTAGCAGTTCACTGGTAACATGTGCAGCTTTTCCCGCTGAGACGAGAGGCTGCTGGTTTGCAAAGTGACAGAGCAAACAGATCAATGAGAGTGTGTCCTTTTCTTGCGGATCATTCCAAAAGTGAAATTAGAAAGAACTCCACAACTGAACTCCTGGACTGAGATGTTCAGTCTGGACTCACCTGAGGCTCTGAATTCACTGTGGACAAAGCTTTTGACATCTGCCTTAGAAAAAATACTCACCGGGCTGTCCGAGAGTCTCACCTACATGATCATCCATACCCTCCCCCATAAGCTACATCCTGGGTATCCCTTCCACCCATGCTTCTCAGCTCGCTCTTGTAGGTTCAAGGACCCCTGAGATGGGTTCATGCCATGTTAGGCGTGGAACGTGGAAGAACAGCGAGGCAAGCAGAAGAGAAATGCACAGGCTGAAGAGCAGACACAAAGCCAGAGACATCTGGTAACCTGCACCAAATAGAAATCTGACAAGTTCCTCTCCCACTATCTCTGTGGGGCTGTGTTTCATCCCATAATTCTGCTCTGCATTCATACAATCTCACTAGAAGAAATAATGCACTTTTTTCCACCTTGAATCTGCATCATGTCCATTCCCCAGAATCCATTGCACTTTTTTTTTTTTTACTGATCTTCTTCTTCCTCCTCCGTTTCCTCTTCCTCGCCATCATCTTCTGGTCCACTGGAACCTGGGCCGATGTCCAGCACCTGCAGATTCTTCAGGTAGGAGAAGGTGCTCTCCTTCACCACATTAGCGGGCAGCCGGTTGAACCTAAGATGTGAAATCGAAAAAAAAGTCAGTTTACCGTAGAAGACATCAGCTGTGAAGACTCTTTACACCACATCACACGGCTCATTTACATCGGAGTTGTCATCGGAGTTGTTTCCATAGAAAGTCTTTTAGGAGTCGTATGAGTGACTGTGTGATTCAGCAATTCGCGATGCTATAAATGTGATGGGTAGGTCTTTGGTTCAAATCCTGTAGCTGGAAGAGTGATGTTACCATTGGGCCCCTAAGTAGGGTACTCAATTGCTCCATGGACTGTCTGGCCCTGCTTTCCCAAAAAGAAAATGTATGTATGAATAAAAGCTCTTGCTAAATAAATAAAAACGTAACAGTGTAAAACTGTTGTCCTTGCAAGTTAGTCACAGGCAAAAGCCAGAAAGAATGAATTCCCCTGTAACCTGGACCAGTAAACAGACAGGCAGACCTTAGATGGCTGTGTTCTGCTGCCAGGAGGATAGTCACCCTACAGAGACACGGCTCCTCATATGCCTCCTAAGGTAGCAGGTACAGATGGGTTGCAGGATAAAACAACAAATGAAATCCATTCTGGCCTGCAGAATAAAAGCATCTTATAAACAAACCTCTTAACGGAGAGCATTTTTAGTGACGCTACTAACCGCATTGAGGCAATAAAAAAAAAAATTCAGCACCGTCTGTCCTGAGCACCCTGCTGTATGTGGCTTAGATGTAAACAGTTAGCAATGAAGCATGGTTAACATCTGGGGAGAGAGAGAGAGAGAGGGGGGGGGGGGGGAGGGAG
>JAABNX020000038.1:17789783-17803284 GCA_015163995.2 Mormyrus lacerda
ATTAGTTAAGTTCTCCCCAAGTGAGCTTGATGGGCCGAATGGCCTCCTCTCGTTTGTATAGTTCTTATGTTCTTATATATAAACTACCATTTCAATCAATACAATTAAAAGGACCTGGAATTTCACTTAAGCACTGAGTTCTTGCTGTGTGCTGATTGGTCAATCTCCTTTTGATCATGCATGTGTCACTAATTTTAATGGGAAACAGCTGGATGAGTTTTTCAATCGAGGAAACAAACCAAGTTCAAGATGAACCAAGCAATTTAGTCAAGCACAGGAGCCTTTCATTTATAAATGAGTGTGTAAAACCTGAAGTAGCTCATAGTGTCCCCCCCTGACATGGATTAAGAGGTCACCCTAACCCTGGGTGAAATGCTAGCCTGTCTATGGGACATACCTGTGTTCTCCCATAATACATTGGGGCATTCTTTAGGTTCTCTTGGTATAAATAATTTGCACTGGCCGGGTGGGAATGTGTAAATTACTGGTCTATTTTTCTTCCCCAGAATTTCCCTTCACAGAATATAGTTTAGAATTTTCCACTGTTTCTTTCACATATAATTCTTTCAGTAGTATTTTACACAGGCAGAATGCAGATGTTTTTGGTGAACATGCCCATACCTTCAAGTGGAGGCGGTAGAGAGCCTTTGGTAGGTTCCTCGGCACATATCTCAGAAAGTTGCTGGACATGATGAGGATCTCCAGGTTGTCAGAGCCATTGAACATGTACTCAGGGAGGCCAGCATCTGTCAGCTTGTTGTTGTGAAGGTAAACCGACCTGTGGAGGTGAAGACGAAGGGTGAGGACATTAAAGCACCATGGTATTAAACATGATCAAACCCCGGGGCAGAAAAGTGGTGACTTTTACGCTTTTGGGAGTTTTACTTACACAAAAATGTTCTGACGACAGAAGGAAAAATTATTAGTTCAGAGTGATAACCAGGGATTGACGTAACTGGTACCGAAGTATGCATTCACCAATAAAAGCGATACATACAGCAATCGATTGTTGTAACAGCATGAATGTGTATGTATTTTATGTGCATTTGTGCCAATATGACAAGAAATTATTGTGCATTTTATATGCTAATTCGTATTTCATTTGTGGCATATAAATTAAAATGCAATTCAGCATGACATCATATCGCGCAAATGCACATAAAATACATATTTGGGCTGTTACATTAATTGTTTGCCACACGTATTGCTTTTAAAGGTGATCCCTGGTGATAACAAATCAAACTGTAGAGGAGGTGGGTCCAAGCAACTAGAAAGGGTGGGACCAGGACATCTGACTGGTTGGTCCTGCCTCCTCTAGTTGCTTGGACCCACCTCCTCTACAATCTGATTGGTCGACTCTCTGAACCAATCATTTTTCCTTCTGCCCTCAGAACATTTTTATGTAAGTAGAACTCCCATTTTGCCAGGGGGCCCTTACCTCAATCCCAGTTTGTGGCCAAACGTGTAGGGATAAATGGTGGTGAGCTGATTGGCAGCAAAGTCTGCACTGACCAATGAGGGCGGTAGGTGCCTGGGCGCAGTAGTGAGCTGTGGACACAAAGTGTGGCAAAATAATGTAGAAAGCTGTGTGATCATTCACTTTAGTGTAAATGGGAGCCATGGCAATGTTAGCCAAAGCTAACATTATCTAAAGTGAATGCTCATAGTGATCAAAGAACTGGAGGAATGAATATAACAACCAGTGCAGTCAGCTAACTCGTGGTGGGCGCACCCCCCTTTATGCTATACACGTTCATTGACACATAACAGCCATTAATGTCTGAGGAACTGGCTACTGTGTGCTGTGTCTTGCATCTTCAGCTTTACACAACAGTGTCTCTGAGTACATCTTTAGTAGGGCATGCAGTATCTAGAAGAAATCAATAAATCACTTTCAATTGCAAAACAGCAGAATTACTGATTATAGTATTTTTAAATATTTATAAATAGTTATTTTTTTAATTGCAAGAATTAAAGAAAAATTTAGGCTTTTATATGGAATAAAAGTATAGGCTTTTATAAGATTTCAGAGTGTGCTGGTCAAATGCCACAGTGTGTCAGAGTCTGCTGGTCACCTGTCGGAATGTGTCAGAGTGTGTCAGTGTATCATAGTGTGCTGGTCACTTAGCATCAGAGTATGCTGGTTAACAGCCAGAGTGTGTCATAGTGTCACCTGTCAGAATGTCGAAGTATGCTGGTCAATTTAAGTATGTCTCAGAGAGTGCCAGACTGTGCTGGTCACCAGTCAGAGTGTCTCGGAGTGTGCTCGTTACCTGACAGAGTGAGCCAGAGTGTACTGGTTACATTTCAGTGTGTGTCAGAGTGTGCTGGCCACCTTGCATAGGAGTGTCTCAGAGTGTGTCAGAGTGTGTTGGTCATCTTGCATAAGAGGCTTTCAGAGTGTCTCAGAGTGTGCTGGTCACCAGTCAGAGTGTGTCAGAATGTGCTGGTCACCAGTCACAATGTGTCAGAGTGTGCTGGTCACCTGTCAGAGTGTGCTGGGGGCTGATATTGCTTACCTTATTATTGGCCAGGTACAGGTAACTTAAATGTTCCATCACCTCAAATCCCTCATCTTCAAGGCCTGTGTCCGATAAAAAATAATAAAAAGTCTGTTTTACTTGAATGGAGTGACATTCTGTTTTCATGCAGAGCACACATGGAATGACATCTAAACAATAGCAAGCCAGGAAGTGTGATATGTAGTAATTCAATGTTCATCCAAGATACACAACACAGGTCAGTGCCTGCACATATTTACATTAACACGAGAAACTCGGCCTGTGGCCCAGTCATTGCAGCCTAATGATTCGTGAAACTGGGTCAAAAGTGGTTTGGCAGCCAACATGGTGAAAATATTTTCAAAAATACAACCTGCAAAATTCACAAAAAATGTAACGACTCGGTGCTACAGTATTTACGACATGCGTGCATACACACACACACACACACACACAACAAAACCACTACTGTCCCTATTCGACTCCAAGTCCCAGTTTACAAATGTGAACCAGACACTGCACCTGGTCCCAGCTCTAAATTAACTATGTTTGTTCCCCACAAATCCTGTATCCAACTTGTTCTACTGGACCTGCTCCGGGTATTTGGATGTAAGAGACGTTCACAGATCAGATATAGAAATTTATTTAAACTGTTAGAAAAAAGACTATCTGATTAAACAGAAGACACACTGCTTGTCAGCAATGCAAAGTAATAAATATTGTTCTTACTGTGTGATAGAATATATTATTTCTTTCAGTTATTATAATGCACAAAAAAGGGGATCAGAATGATGTTTTCATGGTAAACCTGGTGAACCAGAGAAACTCGAAAACTAACTGCGATAACTGTAGCTTAAGTTTGGGGATTCAAAATATCATACGTACAAAATCCCCAGACATTGGGCAAGTTATTTCAGTAAACGATAGCACTAGATTTTTAACTATAAATTAATAAGATGGAGTAAATTTTTAGTCTTGTTAAGTGTCTAAGCAGTTAGCATTTATAAACAAATTTTCTGATATAATCTGTTTATGCTACTGTCTCTGAATGACTTTCATGCTACTTGCTGGGTCGTGTGAGTGCATTTCAGTTTCCGTTGGCGGAGTCCCCTTATCAGTTTCTCCCAGCACACCTCTGCCTGATATTTACCATGTGACGTCAGCCGGTTGTTCTGCAGGTTTAGGGTCTCCAGCTGGTGCAGCCCCGAAAGATCCTCCACGGTCACCACTTCAATTTGGTTGTTCTGGAACGCAAGGGGACAGCCATGAGAAGCAAGACACTATGCATGTGCAGTGGGGGATCTGATGAGCTCCCCCTTGTGGCCGGCTGACCTGTAGGGAGAGCTGACGCGTGTCCTCGGACAGCTGAGTGGGGAACTCCTTCAGGTCCACCCCTGCACAGTCCACCACGCCATCCACCATGCAGCTGCAGTCCTGTGGACAGTAAACCCTCCGGGGCTTTGCGACGCGAGTGGACTGTGTAACTTCTATTTCATCTTCCTCTTCATCCTCCTCCTCCTCCTCCATCTCCACTTCACTGGACACTAGCGCCAGGCCCAGCATGAGAATGCAGAGAGCCGTCAGAAGCCCCCGGTGTTCTGCCATGCTCCAGGTGCCCAAATGACAGGAGGCTCTATCCCCAGTGACTTTGACCCCCCTTTCCAGGCCGATAGCGCTGAACAGGATTCTTACTGCACCACACAGAGCTCTGAAGGACCACAGCACTGAGTGGGATTATTACTGAACCACACAGAGCTCTGAAGGAGCACAGCGCTGAGCGGGATTATTACTGCACCACACAGAGCTCTGAAGGACCAAAGCACTGAGCAGGATTATTACTGCACCACACAGAGCTCTGAAGGACCAAAGCACTGAGCAGGATCCTTACTGTGCCACAGACGTCTGATGGGCCAGAGTGCTGAGCAGGATGCTTACTGCACCACAGAGATCTGAAGAGCCAGAGCGCCAAACAGGATTCTTACTGCACCACACAGAGCTCTGAAGAAGAGGGAAAGCAAGGCACTGGTAATGGATCCGGTAAAGACTCGAGAAAGGCTTTACAGCTACATCATTTGTTGTGGGCTCAGGAAAACCTTGGACGTTTTCACTCAGTTTTTCTCTTCAGCAAAATCTCAGTAGTATAATTTCTTTTTCCATTACTTTTCATTACTTACCAACTGGGTCATTCACCAAGGAACATTTTGTTTTTTTAAAATCTCAGTTTCTGTTTGGCCTGGTTGGACTAAATACATAAAGACATCATGCTACTATAAATTTTTTTTCCACATCAGATATTCCTATGAAACCATCCAATCAGTCCCCATCAGTGTTTTAAACTAAAGTACCATATAAAACATGCAGTATCACCCTTAGACCACAGTGTGGTCTTAATATTTCTTCTCCTGGCCTAGATGCCTTTATAAATGGAACCTAGTCTGTTGCCTGCTAACAGATCTATCACAGCTGTCTAGCTACTTTCATTTTAATTAATATATGATACATTCATACATGCACTTTAATAATTGGCATTTTAGTGAAATGAAATATTTCTTTATGCAATAGTGTAATGTGTTTCTGCTGACTGAAAAACAGGTGGATGATGATTAAGTCACTTTTTTGCTAGTTAACCCATATCCTGCTACAAAAAATAGTACACGTTAGTTCACATTCCTACAATGTGTTACATTTTTGTATTAGTGGTTTTACATGTAAACAATTCAATACTCATATATGCAAGTCGATTGACTCTCAGTCTTATATTGAATAGAAAAGTTTGTTTATTGAAAACCTTTTTTATCATGCAATAAGAAGAGACATATTTTTTTGTGTTATTTGTGAAAACATGAAAATGGCAAGAAGTTTTTTGTTGCAAAAAGAGCTGTGTTCAGTTACATGCGGAGCTCTGCATTTTTTCACGCTAAGCCCAATAAGCTGTTGCATGCTACGCTTCTACCTTCTTGCATGTCGTCCTCAAAGCCTTGTTACACGCAAAGCCTAATATTCTACATACGCCTCTGAATTTCGTCCCAAACAGTCCTCCTTATTTTGTTACCAGCAGATTGCAGCATTTTCCCAGAGAACCACGAAATGTCTACTCTGTCATCTCCTCCAGCAGCAATGGACGGTTTCCAAAGAGGCAATAGTTTTTGTGGCTATTAACGCCTGCAAAACATTCTCTCAGGGATTCAGAACCCTCAGGCTATGTGTCCAACAACCATCCCAATAGCCAGTAATTACTTATGACAAAACCATGACTAGTGGCTTACACATGGCAAATACAAAATAAAGCTCTCGAGGTCCATCTCCATACAGGCGTCCAAAAGCCTCAGCGAGCACAATCAGACATCAGGGGCATCCTCACAGCTCTGTCTCTTTCAAGCTGTTGCCTCCAAGCACGGCCAGGCGGTACCTTAAAGACAGACAGAGCTCAAGAGCCGCCACGTGACGTCAGAGCAGCCCACGGGATTCGACCCTAAAATGTGATGGCACGCGTCGACTTTTCTTTACCGTCTCTAGGCGAGGTCAGCGACCGAGGGAGACGATTCGCAGTCCCACCAGAAAAAGTCCCCTAACAGGAATGGAAGGAGAGCTGAAGCTTCACCGTCTGCCCCGATGCCTTCCAGATGTGAGTGGGAGTGTGCGCCTGGGACAGCAGAGGAGAAGACGGGAACGGGGCAGAGAGCAGCGGAGGGAGGGAGGAGGGAGAGACGGAGAGAGAGAGGCATGGTCCGTCTTCCTAGCCAAATCTCTAGCTGCTTCACTTTTCCCTTCTCTCTCTCTCTCTCTCTCTCTCTGCAACAGGTCTTTTTCAAATCCTCATATGGAAATGCATTCATAAAGTAAAGATTAATGCATGTGCAATAAGTACCAATAATTCTGCATACGCTCCCATTTCCGTTGCATCGTTCTGTAGCAGGAAATAGTCTGGACAAGTGGCAAACTTCTTCCCTATTGTTCGTGTATATCTGGGGTCGTTTCTTAAAGGACAAAAAACAGTAATATAACAGGCAACTCAATATGAAAATGCTGATATCTGTACTATGTCAGAGAAGATTACTTTTGGGTACATATAATCTACTGTTTATCCGAGCGTCTTCCCAGCACCAATCATGAAGGTTTGGGGTCTAACCAGGAAGCACAGAATACAGGGGCTTAGCTAGAAATTCTGGGTCCCTAAGTATTAGTTTGGGCCCCTACAAAGTGCTGGACCCCCAAACTAGGGTGACCACCTCATCCATGTTGTCTTTGTTTCCTTGGTTTGTTTTTGTGATTGAAAGACTCATCCAGCTGTTTCGCATTAACATTAGTGATACATGCATGCCTGGCTATTGCAACCAAATTTAGAGACACCTAACAGCTTAACTGCATGCCTTTGTACTGCAGCAGGAAAGCACATGCTCATAGTGTGTGTGCTGTGTGAAGACTGGTACCCCACCCAGGGTGTACCGCTGCAAGTAGTTGGAAGATGAATGAATTTTCAGATCCTGTGGCGCATCTCATTGAAGCCCATGTTAATACCTATCCCACAGTAGCTAAGGCACAACATCAGATTAAAGTCTGATGTAGAGGGAGACTACAGCCAATGCTGCAGCTCGGTTAAGATGCATTCAAGGTCCTTGGGTTACTCTACTGTCCAGGAGGCCGCTGCGTGCTGCTGGATGTAACCCCCACATCTGTTCCAGCTCTGAGGTCATTTCTCCAAGCCATAAAAGTCTCCAATGGACAGGGTCGATTCCATAGGTTTCAGCTCAGGACCATGAGGCTTTTCACGGTAAGGAGAGCAGAGACACGTCCATGTAGGCCAGGACATGACATCTGCTTTTATAAAGCTAACTGGGTCAATGTATCCTGAAGTGTCACGTTTAGGGAATGCTTACCAGACAGCTCAAACATCAGTAGTCCATCAGACACATCAACTTAACATCAATCCAGGTCAATTTGTGATTCCAAGAGCTGTCTTTGACCAAAACTACATTTTTAAACAATGATTTGAATTATTTGAATACTGGCATCCCAACTGGGAAACTTCTTTAACAGGGTAGTTTTGTCTTTCAACATGCCACAAAAAAAAAGTCTGTAAACTTCACAGCTCGATTTACTGCCAGACATTACTTTCCAGAAATTTTTCAACAACAGATGAAACATGTTCCAGCCCTTATAAAATAACATGGCTTCCTTGACTGGCAATTTGCTCCATGCAGCACAGCCTCAGAAATCACACAACACAAAACCCAGAGGTCAGCTGACCTGCTGGGTGTAGTTTTAAGATTTTCATCAGCCTAGACCGCAAATAGAATCATGCAATACAGGAATGGGAGAAAGGAAGCGGGATTGTTATTCAGGTATGGACTCAAAATTGGTTTAACAAAGCAGCTGAGGACTGGTGCCTGGCTCAGCATGCTGGGTTGCTGTGCCTGTGAAGGTTGCTGGTTCAAATCCTAGGGTTTCCAGATTGATTACACTATTTGGCACTTGAGCAAGTCCCTGAACACCCAGCTCCTCTAAGGATTGTCTGACCCTTCCTACTCAAAAATGTACAGTGCACATCTGCTAAATATGTAATGGAGAGGCTACTGTTTTAGCTTTAGAGCAAGGGAAACATACAGGAAAGAGAGGCTTTGTGTCTTGGAAAAGGCAACACCGGGGTGTGGACTGTGCAATTTGTAATCAAGCACAGGCGATGTGAATGAGTCAGCTTGTCACCTGACCTGGCCCCACCCTGGAATGTCTGCCAAGCGAATATTTAGATAATTTAACATTTTTTTTTGATTTCAAGAAAGTTTTCATAGGAAAGCTTTAGTAGGATAGTGAGTCACGTGACTCCTGTAGTACCACTGATGTGATTAACTCAGATTTAAATGTGATAGCTCAGTCAATAGAACAGTGTGTCACGTTCGCGGTGAAGGACGAGGCAGGAAGGTGAAAATCAAAAGGTAAACGGGTTTATTTCCATGAACGGGGAAGACAGCGACGCACATTACAACAATGACCGACAATAAACTGAGGAGGACATGGACTGATATACACAAAACAAGCTGAATTAACGGGGAACAGCTGGGCAGAATCAGAGAAGCACACGTAGATGATGAGGGGGCGTGGCACACACGAGGACTGGACGTGCGGGTCATGACAGAACCCCCCCCCCCCCAAGGCACTCCGGGCATGCCCCTAGGGGAGCGGCGGACAGGACGAGACCAGGGAGAACAGGACCTGAAAAACAAAAACCAGAACATCAACAGGGAACCGGGAACAGAACAGAAACACAAAACAAACACAGGGGCAACAGCCACAACAGAACCTGACATAGGACAGGGAACACGGACAAACAAACCAGAAAAGGTGACACAGAGGGAACAAAAGGGCCAGGAGTGAACGAAAGAACCAGAGGGGGACGAAGAGCAGAGACAGGAGGGACAAAGGGACGAGGAGCAGACAAGGGAGGCCAGACTGGAAAGGTCGGGGGACAAAGGGGAGCCCGAGAGAACCCAGGAGGGCGAGGGAAGACAACTGGAGGGGCCACAAGCAACAGGGAGGCAGAAGAAAGAGGGGACCACGAAGGGGGCAAGGAGACAGACGGAGGGACAGACAGAGGAGATCAGGAGGGAGCAGGAGGGGAGACTGGCGCAGGCAGGCAGGAAGGGGAAGCCGCGGGAGGCGATGGCACAGCCGGAACTGGGGAAGGTGCCGTCCAACACCAAGCCGGAGTAGGGGGACCCGGAGGCATCCGATGAGGCACCGTTGGAGGGACCGCAGGTGGGCGACGAAGCACCGGATGGAGACCCGGAGGCGACAGCCGAGTCGGAGCCACAGGACCCACAGGCAGCCACCGAGCCACAGCCAGGAGACGAACGGGCGAGCCTGAGGGCAGGGCAGGCGGGATCTGACCCCTACGGAGGTGTCCACGGCCTTTTTGGGACACCGACAGGCGGGGTTTAGACCGAGTTCAACCTTGTTGGGGAAAGGGCAGAGGAGTCATTAGGGAGGTTCCCGAGGGGTCCCACTCAAGCTCCTCCTCCTCCAAGGGGGAAGAAGCAATGGTCTGATAGTCCGGGACCTCCTCTGGGACATGGACTAGTGCCACGGAGCAGGGATCCTGAGCGGAGCAGCTGCGGGCAACTCTGGGCCAGCAAGGAGCGCCGCAGCCTCGCTGGGTGGCATGGCAGGGAGTTCAGGTGGTGCAGCAGGGGGCGCCGCAGCGACCACCGACTCTGGGCCAGCAGGGGGCACTAGCGGGACAGGCAGGACAGGAATATTGTCCCGCCGGCGGGACAGGCGTAGTGGCTGCAGCATCGGGCTTTATGGGCTAGGCGTGCTGCCCGGAGGTTATAAGCCGCATCTCGTCGGTGGGGCTGGTGAGAGGTACCTGTCGGCTGGAATCGGCAGCGGGGAAAAAGCACGACCCCAGATAGATCGTCGGGCTTCTTCCTGCTCTCTGTCCCGGCGCCTCTTCTTTCTCCGGCTTTTCCTGGCTGGCTGACTTGGGGTTGCCCCGGGGAGGCTGAGCGGCCAGAGCCGCTTCTCTGTAACCTCGTCCACCAGTCGCCGGAGATTGTCACACACGTCAGCCAGGACGTGCGTGCCCGTGAGCGGGTTCATTTCCTCGAGTGTGCCGCTCGTGCTGGTGAGTGCCCATAATTCGGGGTCCTCACGGACCTCTGGTTGGGACAGCCAGTAGATCACCTCTTGCAGCAGCCCGATCCACTGGTCATCAGGCTGCTGCGGTGAGTTGGTGCAATGGTCGGTCATTCTGTCACGTTCCACGGCAGGCAAGCAGGTAGCAGCAGGCAAAGACAAGGCAGGCAGGCAGAACGACGGGCAACAAAGGTTTAATTTGGAAGACTAGGGCAAACAGCAAGCACAAGACATCAACTACCGACAATAGACAACGGAGGACACAGACTAATATACACAACAGAAGCTGAATTAACCGGGAACAGCTGGGCACAATCGGGGAAGCACACATGGATGATTAGGGGGCGTGGCACACACAAGGACTGGACGCACAGGTCATGACACAGTGTGTTAATGACATAAAGGTTGTGGGTTCAAATCCCTATGACTATGAAAGTGCTAGATAAATGAGTTAAAATGAATAACAAAAAACACAGAATTAATGTCTCTGCTTTGAACTTCTAAAAAGGAAAATGAATATCGCAGTATAAAATATCAAAGGGCTGTTATAGAATTGTCCCCATCAACATGCAGCACTGAGCTGTTCTCCTGGGTCTCTGACTTCCGCACCAGTCACTTCAGCTTGCCATCAGGATGCTTAATACCTAATGATCTGCATCTCTCTGCCGTATCGTATTGCACGTTTTTTCCATTTTTTCCGCATTTCATTTTAACTGTCTACCTCAGTGTGTATCTGTACATCTTTCCCTGATGAGCCACTTATTTATTGCCAGAGGTGGTCACTGGAGTCACTGACTCGAGTCTTCTCGTACTCAAGTTACAAATTTGATGACTTGTGACTCAACTCTGCAACTGGCTTGGACTCAACTTGGATTTGAGGGCAAATGACTAGACTTGGACCTTATGGCTCAAGAAGACTTGAGGTTATAGTCCCCCCTCTGGATACCATAACGTTAATTTTGTTATTTCATTCTATAATCTCTGTTGTTTGCACTTTCATTTGACTGAATGCAAGGTTTGCTGAGAAAGGTTTGTTGGAAATATGGACAACTTCCTGCATTTGCACAGACATAAGAAGTGTAGAACATAAAAACTGTGTGAGCAGAGTGGAGACTCTCTTTTCAACCTAACTCTACCTATAAAGGATGCTCATCTACAACTTACTCTGCAGCAAGTTTTAACAACTGACATAGATAAGGACTGAAGTTATATGACTCACAACTTGACTTGGATTTGAGTCCTAAATTTGATGACTCAACAGCAAAAATGATGAAAAGACTTGGACTCAACAGCACATGGCGTAAGACTTCACTCGGACTTGCAATGTTTTGACTTGAGACTTTGACGCGCCAAGGTGTGACTTGTTCCCATCCCTGTGTATTGCATATTTATTGTTCCAATTCCTATACTGCAGTGTCTTTTGTCATGCACTGTCTAGTCCTCCAATGCACCTGTGGCACAAGAATTCTTTTGTCTTCCTCTGAATACATGTGACAATAAAACTGGAAACATGCTCCTCTTCTGTTGCTTCTAGTATACTCAGATAGCAGCTGGTGCTGCATTTATCATTAATCTCACTTATAATCTTTGTCCTTCCCACTGTGTGGTTTGCTTCATCTTATAATTTGTTTATTTTATGGTAATTTATGATCAATTGCCAATTTTGTGTTGTGGAAATCAGCAGCTACCACCCAGAGGACAATGCAACCCGGCAAACCAACTGACTGTAAAATTGAGGTCCTTTTATTTGGGATTTCAAAGCAAAAGAAAACAAGCTAATATTATATCCATTTATCAAGGAATTTAACGTTACTCAGACATCAAAACGATTATTGTAGGGAAGAAAACCCCCTGTGTAATAAGAATGTCCCTATTAACAGTTACAATTTTGAAAGACAACTTACCAATGCAGGAGTGGTGCACTGGTTAGTACTGTTGCCGCCTGCCTCTGGGACCAGGATTTGAGTGTTTGATGTGGTTCCATTTAAGTGGAGTTTGCATGTTGATGTGTGGTTTCCTCTGGGTTTTCCCCCCACAGTCGAAAACATGTTGAGGTTAATTTGAGTTACCAAACTGCCTGTGTGAGTATGCCCTGTGATGGGTTGGCGTGTAGCCCGAGGTTGTTCCCTACTTTACACCTGTAGCCTCTGGGATCAGCTCTGGATCCCCGCGACCCTGAACAGGTTACAGATGGATGGAACTTACCACTGCAAAGTAAATCTGCACTCAGCCAGAAACTGTCCTATAGGGGTGATACTGTGGCTTTTTATTATATCATCCACTTGTTTAGTAATGCCATTCACTCCTTAAAATGATGTATTTCTAACCATTAGCTTGGTATCTACCTGAAGCCATCAAATTTAAAGACCTTTCCACAGGGGCAATTTGCTGGGTACCTTCAGGAACATAAAAGCCCAGTTTCCCTGGACCACCATACCTGCTGTCTGGATGAGACATCATTCAAGCTTTCAGATAATTCTAGTATTTTAACACCATTATAAGCCTGCATGCATGGTAACAGCATAGCAACAGACACTGTCAATCCAACTGGCCCTGTAATATAATCCAGGCTGTCTCTCATTGGTAGACCTGGTTTGGGCGTATTTTTCAAAAGACGAACACATGCGTAGCAGCTAAGATATAGCTCACAGGGCTCCACTAAAAGGACTTGAGTGCTCCAACGTGGCAAAGCGTGGGCCAAGACTGCGACTGTGTGGCTGATGGAGAGGGAACTTTGGGTTCCTGCTCGAGAACGACAGTTCCTGTGCGCTCCACTGCTACGGCACGTCAGAGGCACTGGAGTCCATTTTAAATCAGACGCTAAAACAAAACCCAAAACAGCTGAGGGTTTATGAAAAACACGTGTTTTCCCTTCTTGTAAGAGAAAGGCTCCCACAAGACGTACTGTGTGATACCATCTGGTGTCCCCGAGTCTCCAGGCTGACACCTGCAGCCACAAACACAGATTCAAAATAAATCCGGAGCCTTTGAGGAGTCATAGGGCCTCATAAAGAGGCAATAAGACGTCCAGATGATCTGATACATAGAAGAAGTCTGAGGGAATATTGTGAAACACATCCCATGTTCCCTTTTGTTGGAGAACCATCTGCAAATGGCATACGTGCAATGTCCTAATTTTATTTAAAAACTATATAAAGTTCCAGCTCTTCAGTATCAAGGCAATGGAAAACACAGACAGTTTGTATGTTTATTGGGGCACTGAAAAGTTTATTTAATAAAATATAACACTGAAAATCATAATGCTTTCCATGCAACCTAGCAGCAAAATACAATTAATAAAAATAAATCGAATTAGGAAAAATGTAAAATTTGACGAGAGCATTCTCACAATCATTCATTTTAAATAC
>JAABNX020000038.1:17804570-17820239 GCA_015163995.2 Mormyrus lacerda
TTTTTGTGATCAAAAGAGAATGGAATGGATAGAAAATAGCTGAGGTGGAAAAAGTGAAGAGGGAAACATTATTTCACAGACTCCAGTTGGTCGAAAGGGTTAGCATTACCCGACTGACAAATGAAGCTGTTCACTGGAAACTAGGACACTGCTACAACTCAGGAACACCATGCAGCTGCAGTAGCACTGTGAGGATATCAGGATGTAAGCGAAAGTGGTGGAAACACCAAATGACACTAAGAGGACATCACTCACAAACCACAAATGCGTGGTTACTCCACAGCCTTTATTGTCAGACAGAATGTAAATAGATTAATTTCTATGCTCTTCAATCAGCATGAAATAAGTGTATGTAAGCGTTTTTTTTTTTATTTTGCACATTTGGAGTAGCTGTGTAAACTCTGTGTTATGGCTTACAGCAAAAGGGCAATGATCTGTGAAACATCATGGAATTTATTTAACGTTTCAGTGTTCCAAAACGTGCTGAACGGCCAGCTCTATACTTAACGGGCTCCCTGGCTTATTCAGGAGTCATAAAGATGAACATAAAACAAATGCAATTTAATGAGCTTCGATAGGGGAAATAAAAGGGAAACACTATGAAGTGAGCTTTAAATGGAAAAACTGTAGCATTGCCAGTGTCACGTTTTAAAAGATCCCCAGGTGGCACTGTATGCCTGTGCAGGACTCCTGCGTAATGCACAAGGGGTGAGCAAAGGCACTTTTGGATGCAGGACAAAGACTCAAGAGCCAAAAAGCTGCCTTAATGGGGTTGTGACCGATGTCGCTCTTATCTCTCTCACAATGGCAAATGGTCCCAGGTCCTCTGAATCGACAAACGTCAGCACATTGGTGACTCACTGCTTTTTTTTTCTCTCTCTCTTTTGGCGGGGATTCTAACTTTCCAGCAAGGCATGGTGATGGGAATAATTAAGATGAAAAATGATCTGCATGACAATATATCACAGGTATTAAGAACCAGGTTTTACCAGAGAACTTCAACTTGACAGAATTTACGCTTGGAGACACCACACTGAATAAAGTTTCTTTACTTGTCACACAGTCTACATCAAAGTGTGTGATGACTCTCAAAGCTTCACATACCCATCTTAAAAGTCTGGGAGTATAATCGCACACTCAGCTGTTTTTGCTTTAGGGTACAACAAAAAAAAACCAAGACCATTAAATAAAAAAGTAACTTGGCAGATTCCACAATGCTTCTGTCAGCATGCGTTCCTGAATGCCAATTGTTTTTGGAAGTAACTCATTCTGTAATGACTCATGTCTGGTGAAATACATCATACGTCATTTTGACCAGCAGAAGGTGACCTGGTACGGTGCTCTCAGTTTAGCATCAAGCACATTGGCTAAGCATTCGAAGCATATTAGCATTGCTAATATACTCCAAATATGCAAAAAAGAAAAACACAGGAGATAAGTATGGTCATGGATTTTATTTAATTCTAATGGAACCATCATTCAACATTGACTGAATTTTTGGATGTACATGCCATGGAGCCGTCAAGCACCCAGCTCTGGGGTCATGAAAATTTTCACTGGAATGAGACTTACGGTGAGAGCCCTGCACCATCTTCCAGATTGTTTTGATCTTCCAGTGTTACCAGTATGCTTTAGATCTTAGTCCAAAACTATCTTTTAAAAGTGATGGAAAGTTCATAAGAAAAATGCGAACAAGCCTATGCGCTCGGGCCAAACAAACCTACAACATGAGGGCAGTGGAACATCTAATTTGGAGATTTGTATCCTGGTCTAAAGATAAAGAAACCATCTGTTGGTGCTGCACAGGATGTCACGTTAGATGTGACATCTGTTAAACACAGGCAGAATAACACAGCCATTTTCATTTGCCAGACTTAAACGTTTTGAATTTTACATTTATCTGTGAAATTCTGACCCAGCAAACTGGTCAACAAAAAAGAAGAAACTCAGAATGAATTAGCAAACATGCCAACATGCAAATTTAACACATTGAGGAACTTGGATACTTAAATTCGCCAAAAGGAAGATACAATCCCAGAAGAGGAGATTTTCTCAAGAAAGTGAGAAAGCATAACAACATAAATAACAGCTAGCATGATTACGAACTAATATAATCATGGATTTTTTTCATACACTTAATGCACTATCAGTACAGAAGCTACATACATACACATAATATACATGGAATAGCTAAAATATTATGACCACCCCTCACAGGACACGTATGACCTTGACTATCTAACAAAACTGGCACAAGTCCAGGATATATGAGACTGTAAGCTATCATTCAGTATTCTTAGTTAATGTGTTGAATGCAGACGAAATGGACCAGGTTAAAGATCTGAGTGACAAGAGCCAAATCATTATGACCTGACAATTGGGTCAGAGCATCTCTGGAATGGTGAAGCTTGAGCTGATTGTCAGCCGTGGTCAGTACTGTACCTACTGAGAGTGATCATGAGAGACCCATGAACCACCAACGGGGTGTCAGGAACTGAGACTGATCAGAGCGGAATGTGAACAAAGGCTATACCGTTTGGTACAAACCGACAGAAGGGCCGTGTTAGAAATGCTCTGACCATAATGATTTGAGCCTCGTTAATGGGTCTTCATCCCTTCCCGTTTCTTCGGCATTGAATAGGAACCAATATTAGCACTACCGTGTAATATATCACAGACCTTGACATATGTTGTTTTTACAAGATAGTCAACATTACTCAATTTGCATAATGTTTTGGCTTCTCGCTACCTCTGCTTAATAGCACAAACAGCCGGCTCCTCCATTCAGTGGCTGCAACTGAACTACATTGACAGCTTAACAAGGAACCCACAAACTTACGTATTTAACTCTTATGTTCTTCAAAGCAAGACAGTTAAGTCATATTTTCACAGGAAAATGAAGTTTTCAAGAAGTTGATAAGACTCATAATTGCTGCACTTTATCTTTACTGAGAGATACCTTCCTATGTTTGATTCACAAAACTGAACAATCTTGGGCAGTTTTCAAAGATAAATCTCCTCGTTCATCTGCAAAATTTACTCAACGCAATCTTCCATTGTGATCCAGGGAACCCTGCCATTGTTTACACTCAAAGCCAGTTTGTGACTCAAAGATAAATACAACACAACAGAATTATATACAATTTTTCCTCCTTCCAGCACCAGAGCACAAGAATAGAAAAAGAGAAAAGGCACGGCACAGATTATTAAATAATCATTGGATTTCTATGCATATTGTAAATGCAAACAATGCTGGAATGAAATACAAGGAAAAATATAATTATCTCCATACTGCACTGTACAAACAGGAGTGAAAATAACTGCATTACTTTGTAAAAACAAAGCAAAAGACCACATGGCCATAGCGGGCTGTGGGAACAATCGAAAAAAAGTGAAGAATAAGAAAGACAGAAGCCGATTCAGCCACATTGAAGGATAAATGACATAGGCACTGCATGAACGGATGTCTGTACAAAATAGCATTAGAAAACGTGACAAACCTCTTCTGGCACCCCGATCATATGAAGGCTTTTAAAAACGCCTCAGAATCTGAATACAAAGCCTGGAAAGATCTATGCAAGATGAAATTTGACTGTGGCTTCCTCGTCACACAGAAAAATCCTGTGTCACTTCAAGAGCAGCAACTTTCAACAAGGCATAGAATGAGCGCAGTGTTACTGTAAAATGTTATGACACCACAGCAGCTTTTTTGTGCCTCTGAAGATCTTCAAGATCTGCATGGAGCTGTCCCTGATGCTCTGTGTGCGCAGCTCTATACTCTTGGAATGCTTGCTGGATGGCCCTGACAGACAGTACAGCTTCGGTCCGTGTATCTGCACACAAAAGGCCACCAGCCAAACACATTGCTCTGGTATTTTAGTCTTTTTTTCATTTTTTTCATACTTCAACTGAGGATAGTTAAACTTTCACTTGCAACTTTATTAAATACACCTGGGTAATAGCAGAAAGGACCTGCATTCCGAATTACTTTTTGGGGACACAACTTCTGTCTTTGGTGACATCATTCTGTGCACCTCTGATGTACTCTGCTGGTATTATTGCACTTGTGGTCTCTAATGAATCTGGCCGTTCTCCTCTGACTTCACTCGTTAACAAGCTGTTTTGGCTACAGAAATGCCACTGACTGGATGCTTTTATTTATCATCCCATTCTCTGTAAATTGTAGACACAGATCAGCATCCAAATTGCAGCATGATGTCTGTTTGTGAGATGAACCAGCACATATGGCTCCCACATTCATACCATGTTCAAATTCATTTACACTGTATAGACAAAAATATTGGGACACCTGACCATTACACCTACAGGAACCTTTATGACATCCCATTGTAAATCCATAGGCATTAATATGGAGTTGGTCCCCGAATTTCAGCGATAACAGCTGCCACTCTTCTGGGAAGGCTTCCCATAAGATTTTGGAGTCTATCTGTGGGAATTTTTGCCCATTCATCCAGAAGAGCATTTGTGAGGTTAAGCTCTGATACTGGACATGAAGTCCTGGCTTGCAATATCCGTTCCAGTTCATCCTAAAGGTGGTCGATGGAGTTGAGGTCAGGGCTCTGTGCGGGCCAGTCAAGTTCATACATGACACATTTATCCAGCCATGTCTTTATGGACCTTGCTTTGTGCACTGGGTCATGCTGGAACAGAAAAGGGCCTTCCCCAAACTTCTCCCACAAAGGTGGAAGCAGAGAAGTGTCCAAAATGTCTTGATATGCTGAAGCGTTAAGAGTTCCCCTCAATGAAACTAAGGGGTCCAACCCCTGAAAAACAACCCCAAACTATTATCCCTCCTACACCGAACTTTACAGTTGGTACATTCCAGTCAGGCAGGCAATGTTCTCCTGGCAGGTTTGCATGCAGCTGGTCGGCCATGGAAGCCCATTCCATGAAGCTCCCGGCGCACTGTTTTGGTGTTGGAGTTAATGCCAGAAGAAGTGCGGAACTCTGCAGTTAGTAAGTCAACAGAGCATTGCCAACTTTTATGTATTCTGAGACCGTGTTCTCTTACTTTATGTGGTCTGCCACTTCATGGCTGAGTTTCTGTTGTTCCTAAACGCTTCCACTTTGTAAAAATATCACTTACAGTTGACTGTGGAATATCTAGCAAGTGAGCAATTTCACCAACTGACTAATTGTAAAGGTGGCATCCTGTGACAGTGCCACGTTTGAATTCACTGAGCTCTACAGAACCCTTTCACAAATGTGACTGCATGGTTAGGTGCTTGATTTTGTACACCTGTGACAATGGGTCTGAATGAAACACCTGAATTCTATGCACTTCTCTGTTTGTCTGTGCTTAGATGCACTATTTAGGGGGGCTTCAGCTACCCAATTTTCTGTTTCAGGTCCCCCCCCCGCCCGAAAAAAAATGCCATCCTATATTCTTCAGATTGAAAGTGACAACCTTACTGAGAGCTGAGCACCCCATGGGGAAAATCCTAGAATCTCCCCTGCCACTCAGTAAGTGTACCACTTGACTGATCTTGCAGGTTGTATATACTCACTTGCAGCCGAGTGATTGGCTGTTTTGAGGGTCAGACCGTCTGCAACAGCAAGCAGGAGGCCACTGAGTACACTTACCTTTGGCCATCAAGGATGTGTGCGAGCCAGTAGTGCGTTTTATTTGCGGAATATAATTCACAAAGGCAGTGTAGCCATCTGAGGAGCAGCTGCCCGTCCTGTTGAGACGTTTATGATGTGCAGGTTTTGGCCCTAGTGCTTCTGTAAAATTTGCCCTTTGCTTTTTTTATTAGGACAGACATAGTAGCTAAACTTGTGAGGAGAACATCCATGGGTTGTTATGGATTACAGTCAGCGTTGTCATGTCACTCTGTGAAATGAATGTATGTTTTCCAAGCATCCGTATTCTCCCGGAGACTGTACCCAAGCCTGGGAAGGCATCCATCCCAGTTGGATCCTCTTTTTCATACCAGGGCATAGTAGTGGTCCAGTTTCTCCATCTTGTAATTGTCAGATAAATTGCTCAGGTTTACAGATTTTTACCTAATTATTAAAGATCAACTCTCTCCTTCTGTCCCTTTACCTCCTTCTGCGATTTATTTCAAAGCGACCTCGTTTTCTGACCCTCCATGCTGTTGCTTAACATGTTTTTGCCTACAGTGTGGTGTCAATGAATTAACAAATGTGGATAAAGTATGGTGAACTAGCAGATTATACAAGTAGTTTAGTAAGTAAGTAGCTTATTTATATAGCACCTTTCATGAACAAATATCATAAAGTGCTTCAGAGGAAATAAAAAACTAAGATATTCGAACATCAGTAAATACATACTGTAAAGGTTTTCAGATGCCGCTTAAAAGAGTCAACACTGCTGGCTGGTCTAACAACCCTGGGCAGACTGTTCCACAGCCTTGGGGGTAAATGGCAAAATCCCTGTCACCATTGGTTTTAGACTAGCGGACAACAAGAAGACTTTGATCAGAATACACAAGTCACCTGTTTGTATGGGATCAAAAGATCCCAGATATAAGTGGGCGCCTTATTTTTAAGATCCTTAAGTAAATAATAGAATCTTAAAATCTTTCCTTACCAGGAGCCAGTGTAGCAAAGTCAAAACAGGAGAGATAAAAAGGAGCGTTTAATTTCATCTGATGTTACTGTGGAGCAGAAGCAGCAACTTTAAATCTGAATATGTAAAAAACAAAATAGTAATCATAATGAGAATAAAGTTATAAGTTTTCACCTTAGGTCTGCACCTATAATTTGTGGTATCTATGCAAATTATCAAGTGAAAGAAACCTTATTGTCTTATGTAGGACGTTTTATGATTTTTTTTCTATGAATGATTTTTTTTATTAATGTAGGGTATTTTTATGAATTTGGAATGATTAAAAGAGAGTATTAAATCTGACTGAAGGAGATTAATTTTGAAGTATTTCAATTCTTTCAGCTCTGTCAGGCGTGTGCTGAGAAGAAAAAAGCTGTACAATGGGTACAGAGAGCGAGGAGCAGGGGGTGGAAAGAGTGACGGAAGGTGCTTTTATTCTGAAATCTGCATTGTGACAGTGCTCTAATGCCTTTGAGAGCCTCATTAGCCTAATGGATGGGCTGAGTTGTCACCTGCTTATCCCCAGGCCTGTGCTGTATTTTCAGGGCTGAGCAGTGGCTGGGTCACGGGGAGGGCGGGGGGATTTTGGTATGGGTAAAACGTCATACTTGGGCTGGCTGGATTATTCCACCAGCCTGCCAATTTAATACCCCCAAAGGCTGTTGAACCCTGGGAAGCTTGCCCATATCACAGTGCTGCAACACCCTGTCTAAACTGAAAGGTGACACACATTATGAGCTTCAAGACCTGTTTCCCCCACATAAACCTAGGTGCTGCTGCCCTCTATTGGTCATATGAAAGTACACATGCGCACATTATTTAAAGAAAATATTTCCTACAGAGCTCACTCTTCTTAATAATCAATACCAACAACACAAGACCTTTCACTTTAGTTAAAAACTACACAAAAAATACAGATTTTTGCATAGTGCTGTGCAGGGGCATGCACTGTGCAATTATCTGCCCTCAGGGGGCCCTTCCCAGCTTGGGGCCCCAGGCCAAAACCTGCTCTGCCAGTTCTGCTGCTCTGCCTCTCATCTCTGTTCTTTTATGGGATTTGGGGCATGTGTGGATCTCGGGGGTGCCCACCCTAGACTGAAACCTGGCCACCCCAATGCCACATCATATTTGCATTTTTGAGGCATCTTTTTCTTTCCCAGAATTACATTTACTTACACCACTGGCTGAATGATAAACAATGTAAAGTTATAAGTTTAGGTACTTCAAATATTCCCTTAATTTCTAGATGCTTTATAGTCATATTTAGATTTATGTGCCACCCCAAAATTACCTCTGGTCCCACCCTGGCCACTCCTCTGAAAAATTTCTGGGTCCACCACTGGTGTGGGGTGAGAACCTTGGGAACCCAAGCAACCACTGGTTTTTCAGCACAGCCAAATCAAAAGTCGTATGTCGTGACTGGCACCCAGAGGCTACTGCATATAACTACAACTGGATGTCCGACTCTCACTATTTCTGACAGGTAGGCATGCCACGTTTTGAAAGTAGTTCTAGTCAGACCGGAACGTGGAACGTGGAAAAACTGGCTTAAAACTAGCTGTATTAATACTTTTATTGGCAGTTATGCTTCCAGCGAAACTATTTCATCACAAATATAATGTTAATATAATATTTTTAAATTATATACAATTGTGAGTTTTATACATTTTCAGTTTACTTAACTCTGATTCCACAACTCATATTTTTTATTATTTGCAATTGTTGGAGTACGCCGTCTCCACCGGGTCCCTTAATCAGAAGAGACTCACAGCTGAGACGTGGAGAAGTTGCAGGTCCAAGTTTATTCTCTGGCAGATTGCAATCAGGGAGCGACCATCTGACATACGTTCAGCATCTACAGTAAGAAGCTCAACCATATGTATCAGCTTGATTCCTTTATAGCTCGTTTTTGACATTTGTTCTAGTCAGCTGGTTAGCACTTATCCTTCTGGAAGGCTAAAGATAAGTGAAGGTCACTTCCGTTCTCTGTCTGCTCCCTCTGTCTGTCTCAATTCGGTCACCCTGCCTGACCGGCGCCAGTCAATCCTTGTTTTGATTAGTTATAGCCTTATAGAATCATTCCCACACCGTGCATCAAACAGGCTCTTTATTTTATCGCCGACGACTTTTATTTTGAAATGTAAATGTGGTTACCGGAAGTAGAGAGCGTTTTCTGGCGAAGAGGAATGAACTGGCGTCAAGGAAGCTGAACATTGGAGCCAGTGTACTCGTCGCAGTTTAATACGTTTGATAGTTAAATAGGCCAGTAAAGGAGTAGGTTGCTCCAGTTATACATTCACCTCACCGGTTCGTTCGCACAAGTGCCATCCGGTCCTTTGATGCACTTTAAGCTGACGGGGCAGCTGGTCATTGCTGAAATTCACCATGGCCTCTCTGCTTTCCCTGCAATTGCCTTTAGCTGTTAAACGATCGAGAAGTTTTACTCCTTTGACCAGTACTTTGGCGTCCCCTTTGCTATGCAGCAGACGGAACTATTCGAAAAATGACGGGCCTGAATCGGAGTACCTGCACAAAAGCATTGTCCCAACGATGCACTATCAGAAGAGTTTGCCACGGTGAGTTAATGCTGTGCATGGGTCTTTGTGCTGGTAAACTGCAGTTTCTGACCCTATAGCGAGGGTTAAAACGGATTATTTTCGTAATTATCTAATGCTTATCATATATAATGTATTCCTGTTTTTCTAATAATAAGTAGTACCATGTTCAAAAAACTATATATATATATATATATATATATATATATATATTCACTGTTCATCATGACCGTTAATGTAGGGGAAGGGGCAAGTAGAGATAACGACAAAGTTCGCAGGGGCGTTTACATGTTACTGGTAGCGCATGAAATGGGTCGTTTTCCTATGTGAAATGATCCTGATAGAACAACTTAGATAAGTTAGATGGCGTACATGGTAAATTATAATTTGATTTCATTTCGTTTAAATGGCTATATGTTTTAACAGGTTGCCTATTCCAAAGCTCGAAGACACTATTAGGCGCTATTTGGCTGCCCAAAGGCCGCTTTTAAACGAAAAACAATACCGGTAAGAATGTATGTTAAGATGTGCTGCATTTGTAATAACTTGCCTATTATGTATTGTGTCCATGATGTTAATGATTTTTGGTTTCGTAGTAATACTGAGAAGGTGGCTCTGGACTTCCAGAAGGGCGTGGGGACAGAGCTTCATGAGGAGTTAGTAGCTCTGGGCAAGAAGAACAAGCACACGAGTTATATTTCGGGTGAGGAATTTACATAAAATAACAAATGCTACTGTGGCACCAGGGGCATAGCTAGAAATTCTGCCTCACCCACAACAGTATGTCCCTTTGAGCTGGCACGGTAGATAGAATTTTTCAGGTATGCCACTGTTGAATTTTGGGGCCCTGTAAAGTTCTGGAACCCCCGAATCTGCCAGAGTGTTCATGCCTGTCCAACACCACTGCATATCATCTGTCTAACCATGCAATATACAGCACTTTCAAAACACCTTCCAATAACTATTCCTTAGCGATACAGCACCTTACTCTTTTGTGCAGTATTATATATAATCTACTGTATGGTATATTGACACAGTATATTGTATAGTGTAACTGATAAATAAATAAAATAAATGTTTTGTGTACTGTTGGATGTATTTCACCACAGCAAATTTCTTAGAAGTGTAGCGTCATTGAAAAATGACTGACAATATTTCACTGGAAGGTCTCCTCACTCCAGTGGTTTAAGCATTGATTTCAGGTCCAGAAAGTATAAATCCAGACCAAGATTTTCTTTGAACCAACCAGTTGAGTACTCTGTGACTATTTATACTCAACTGGTTGGTTAAAACAAAATCCTGGTCTTGATTTGTATTCTCTGGACCTAAAATCTCCACCTCGGGTGATGTTCCTGCTAAGCTGAAGCTTGTTTTCTATTCTCTAGCTCCCTGGTTCGATATGTACCTCTCAGCACGGGACTCTATAGTGTTGAACTTCAACCCCTTCATATCTTTCACTGCGGACCCCAAGCCAGAGTACAATGACCAGCTGGTACGGGCCACCAACATGGTGTCTTCAGCCTTACGTTTCATGAAAACCCTGCGCGCCGGGTACTTGGAGCCTGAGGTGTTCCACCTGAACCCTGCTAAGAGTGACACGGAGACCTTCAAGAAGTTCATTCGCTGGGTTCCCCCCACACTCTCCTGGTATGGGGCTTACATGGTGAATGCTTACCCCCTGGACATGTCCCAGTACTTTCGTCTGTTCAACTCCACACGCATTCCCAGAACCGGACGTGACGAGCTCTTTACTGACCAGAAGGGGCGACACCTGCTGGTGATTCGAAAAGGCAACATGTATGTGTTCGACGTCGTTGACAGAGATGGGAACCTTGTGAGGCCAGCGGAGATTCATGCTCACCTCAGCTTCATCATGTCTGACCCGACGCCACTGCCGGCGTTTCCGCTGGGCTTCCTAACCAGTGAGAACAGGGATGTCTGGGCAGGCCTGCGGGAGAAGCTGTTGGCTGCTGGTAATGCGGAGGTGCTCGGGCTGGTAGACAGTGCTGTCTTCTGCGTCTGTCTGGACGAGGAGAGCATGCGCGACCCCATACACATCTCCCATAACATGCTATATGGCAATGGGGGCAACCGCTGGTTCGACAAGTCATTTAGCATCATACTGTCCAAAGACGGACACGCCGCCGTGAACTTCGAGCACTCGTGGGGTGATGGTGTCGCTGTTCTCCGCTTTCTCAATGAGGTCTTCAAGGACACGACTGAGAAGCCCCAGGTGAGCCCAGGATCTCCACCGGTTGCCGTGAACTCGGCCGCCGCAGTGACCCATCTCCAGTTCAAGCTGGACAGCGAGCTAGAGAGGGCTGTCGGCAAAGCCTGGAAAAAATACCAAGAGGCTGTTTCCAAGGTGACGATTGAGACCATGGAGTTCCGGAAGGGCGGCAAGGAGGTGCTGAAGAAGCAGAAGCTGAGCCCAGATGCCATAGCGCAGCTGGCTTTCCAGATGGGCTTCCTGCGGCAGTATGGCCAGACGGTGGCCACCTACGAGTCGTGCAGCACGGCCGCGTTCCTGCACGGGCGCACCGAGACCATCCGTTCGGCCACCGTCCATACAAAGCGCTGCGCCCATGCCTTCATCCAGAAGGGCAGTCAACACTCTCTGGGCGAGCTACGCAGCTTACTGGATGAGTGCTCCAAGTACCACGGGCAGCTGACCAAGGAGGCAGCCATGGGTAGGTATGAGTAGGCAAGTAGCTGGTGACAGAGTCTTATAAAAACACATCTCATCAACAGGATCATTTTCTTTTCCTCTCGCCAGGGCAGGGATTTGACCGACACCTGTTCGCCATGCAATACCTGGTCACCTCCAAGGGCCTGCCCCTGCCTAGCCTGTACCAGGACCCAGCTTACACTGCCATCAACCATAACATCCTCTCCACCAGCACCCTCACCAGCCCTGCTGTCACACTGGGTGGCTTCGCACCTGTGGTGCCCGACGGCTTCGGCGTGGGTTACGGCGTTCATGACGACTGGATCGGCTCCAACGTCTCCAGCTACCCAGCCCGGAATGTCAGAGAATTCCTGCAGTGTGTCCATAAGTCCTTGGAAGACATCTTCAGTGTCTTAGATGGCAAGCTTCCCCAAAGCTAGGTTACCTGTATCCCCACCGTTTCTGGGAAGCAAAATTAATGTCAAATCAAAATATTCCATTACGGATATTCCATTATTCTGCTATAAGTGTTGACATCTCAGGACAAAGGAGACTCTGAACATCTCCTTACCCAGTGTGAACTGCAGTTATTTACTCTTTTTTTTTTTTTAAGAGCTTTTGTATAATTATCCACTCTACTTGAATAAGTTCCTGTAAACTTCCTGAAGGTGATATGGATGTAAAATATTAATTTAAATAATTAACAAATTAAAAGTTTGTTTTAAGAACAAGTTTCTTTTGGATGAACCACTAAAACTGACATACCGTCACATTTCTGCTGTTTACCAAATATATCAAATATTTGTGGTTGAAATGCAGATATACTGAAATCTTTTTTGGCTCATATATACAAAACCTCTAGTTTAACATGGTTAAACCTTAATATTTATCCCTAACTATTTTAGAGTACAATTTTTAATTCCAGGAAATTTCACACAATTATGCTTTTTTTAAAAAATCAAATACCTCTCTGTTTAAGGTTTTTAACATTAGTCATTGTTAGATGAATTACCAGCATGCATAGAAAATGAAGATTGTCAGGTACACAGTATTTAGGGTGTTATCACTTCAGATAAATGCTGAATAAGATTTTACAGGCTTGCATGTTTTTATTGGTCAACATTCTGACATTAGAATTCTTAGTTGTTAAAAATCCCACATTTATTTTAATTGTAATGCTTACATAATCTCTAGCACTTCTGAAACTGGCAGGTTGTCCCTTCCCATAAATTCCTTTACAAATGAAAATTCACATTAGAATAGAATTTCAATACACTGAATTCAGGGAATGAAGAAGTTGAGGAATGAAAATAGGGGCAATCAGTACAACCTCAAGAGTTTATTGAAACACAAATTTAAAAGCAATGTACAAAAGCAGAAGATGTCAATACAAAAATATCCACCACAGACAGCTCAGATTGGCTTGATTTTGAAGTGTAATCCAATGAGGCTGAAGACAAGACATTTGAGATCTTGAACCAGGTAGTAGAAAACACGGAGGCCTTCTGGGTCCCTTAAACATGAGGGGGGGGGGGGGGTGGAAAAAATTCAGCTTAATAAATTACATACCATTTAATTACCAAGGCAAGGTATAACATCTCCCAGGAGGAATGTACTCACTTGGACTGGTTAACATCAATCAAAGACCCGATCTTGGAAGTTGTGAATGAAATATGTTCATCTCCTATGACAATCTCCAGTTCCTGCAAAATATGGTAAATCAATTTTTTAATAAAATTTTAAAAATAGGCACACACTACGAGTGAGCAATACCCAAGTTTAAATACTGCAGTTTGGCAGAACCTTATTCATGGTCATCGTACTTTGTGGGTTCATCTAGCCCACGTCTAACAAGCCTACCATCCCTCCCCGACAATGTTAATACAAACCTGTCTCCCCACTCTGTCAGGGGGCGGCCAGAGGGCATCATCCTCTTTGGTGATCTCGCTATCGTCGATGATTCGCTTTAGCTCTTCCATTACACTCTTGTGCACGTAGGCCTGTGACATGCGCAGTGTATAACTTTAATGTACATCATATACTATAATAGTACACCACACTGCGTACTATAACCTTATACATTCAGTAAGCTTAGCCGTCGTGGGGACATTAAATGTTCGCACATCACCTACCTCTTTTCGGATCATAACATCATTTTTGTAGTTGCTGTTGTTTGCATATCTCAGCTTCCCTAAGAACACGAGAGTACATATTTTTCCACATGAATGAAAAAAGTTACATATGAAACGTGAATCACCAAACGGCGAAGCTTTCAGTACGATAAATGAAGAATTGATATAAATTTATCCAACTAAATTTAAATTTCTATCAATATCCTAAAACAATAATGCTAAAAACATTTAGCTAGAGTGTATTAAAACGATCTGGTCTCGTAAACTAGGCCCGGCAGCGTCGCAGATCCTCTTTCCGCGTTTCCGATCCCTGATTCACGAGGGCTTAATAACATCACTCACCGTCTGGACGAAATTCAAACTCCAGGAACTCGTGTCCAAATTTGCCTTTGTGGCCAACGTAATACCGCAAGTAAAAATCACTTGTGGACATTTTCGTCGAACCTGATTTGGTAAGCGCTTGCAGGATGCAGTTCAGACACACTTGAAGAAATCACCCTGTGGCGCACAGTGCTGCCGTGACCCATCGTCGCAGGATAATTGCGTCATCCAGTCGGTGGCGAGTTCAATGCGTATCGATGCGTTCAGTTGGGACTGTTACGCTAATCTCTTCTCTGGTCCAGATTCTTTCCCTTGTGACGTATCGCTAGATTTGGCATGAGAGAGCCATACACATTTTTATAAAACTAAACAAAGCTCTGTAGTATCAGAACATTCAGCAAGTACACCAGGGTTGCCAACTCCCACACATCTGGCATGACACTCACACTTTTAGACTCCCACGCTCACGCAAGAAATCTTACAGCAAATCTATGTTATTCCATTACAAACCTAAGACTAAGACTAAAATCCAATCCCCCACTCCTGGTCTAAAGCAGTATTGTTACCCACAGTCACCGTAGTAAGATACTCTATATAAATTATATGGACAAAAGTATTGGAACATAACTCATAATCATTGAATTCAGGTGTTTCATTCAGACTCATTGCCGCGGGTATATAAAATCAAGCATCTAGCCATGCAGTCAGGTTTGCACGTATTTGTGAAAGAATGGATCATTCTGAAGAGCTCAGTGAATTCAAGCATGGTACTGTCATAGGATGCCACCTTTGCAATAAGTCAGCTTGTGAATATATTCCCTGCTAGACATTCCACGGTTAGCTCTAAGTGGTATTATTGCAAAATGGAAGCATACAGGAACAACAGACACAAAGTAACAGAGCAGGTTAGCCGAGTGCTGAGGCACATAGTCCATAAATGTTGTCAAAGCTCTGTTGACTCAATAACTACAGAGGTCCAAACATACTCTGACATTAACCCCAGCACAAAAACTGTGCACTTTGAGTTTATGGAATGGGCTTCCATGGCCAAGCAGCTGCATGCAAACCTTACATTACCAAGTGCAATGCTAAGGATCAGATGCAGTGGTGTAAAGCACACCATCACTGGACTCTGTGAAATGTTGAATCGCATTTCTCTGTCTGGCAGTCTGATGGATGAATCTGGGTTTGGTAGATGCCAGGACAACATTACCTGTCTGACCGCATTGTGCCAACTGTAAAGTTTGGTAGAGGAGGGATAGTGGTATGGGGTTGTCTTTCAGGGGCTGGGCCCCTTAGTTCCAGCGACGGGAACTCTTATTGCTACAGCATATCAAGACATTTTGGACAATTCTATGCTTCCAACTCTGTGGGAACAGTTTGGGGAAGGTCCTTCTCTGT
>JAABNX020000038.1:17822110-17832265 GCA_015163995.2 Mormyrus lacerda
ATTATCATTAGAGAGTATAATTCTACTTACCATTAATGGGACACATTTATTATTATTTTATTTATTTTTAATTTTTTATTTTTTTAACGTGGTCAGCATCGCGGGCCGCATTTGCATTTGTGACGGGCCGCAGGTTGAGAACCACTGATCTAGACATATCCTAGAAAATATTACCGAGGTATTTCTGGACTGAGGTGACGGTACTGCTTCAGCATACATGCTCTTTATGCTGCATGAGCTCCTGCATTTTTACAAATCCCAACTACCATACTGCTCTGACCAAAAAAAAAGTCAGTCAGAGCTTTTCTCTCACACACCACAGCCCTGTCAGGAGACCTGAGCTCTGTCACATAACACCAGCCAAACCCTGCCTGAACCACAAAGTCAATAGGGGATTTTCCACATTTCAGAAACGAGAGGCCATAATAGTACAGACTACAGATGCTCCTCCACTTACGATGGGATTACATTCTGATGACCACTTATAACTTGAAAATATTTTATTTGACCTAAGGTATAAGTAAGTAAACAAACCACTGCCACTGCATAAGCAAATAAACAATTACTGTTACTAATTACCAGTAACTGAAAAGTGAATATATGAAAACAAGTTTATCCTATTGTTAAATGTACAGTACTGTACAAAAAAAAAAAAAAGTTTACCCAACAGAGAATGGAGCGTGGCAGGGAGGATGTTGCCTTCAGAGGTGGACATTTCAGGTCCAGAAAGTAAAAATCCAGACCAGGATTTTGTTTCAACCAACCAGTTCAGTACTATGTGACTGTGACTCTATGCTCAACTGGTTGGCTGAAACAAAATCCTGGTCTGGATTTTTACTTTCTGGACCTGAAATGTCCATCTCTGGTTGCCATAGGGCAGAATCAGTAGAAAGTATCGTATGGCATATTGTTAGCCCAGGAACAGAGCAAAATTCAAAGTTCAATGACCACTGAATATGCATCGCTACCGCACCCTCATAAAGTCAAAATATCATAAGCCGAACCATCGCAAAACCAGGAGCATCTGTTCTTCCCAGGAAGATCCGATTTGGATCTAAGACAAAGCATTTGCATTTCTGTTCCTTTGCTGGAATGATAATGATCATGATTATGATAATGATAACCAGGAGAGATACCTTTAGCAGGAATCATACTAGAAGACACACAATATCACAAAATAACCTCACCAAAAAAGTAACCTCACCAAGGTTATGCGCTCCACGTGGGATGATAATATCTGCATACTTCTTTGTCTGGAGGGAAAGAAAACTATTTAAACTTTTTAAATTTAAATGTTAAATTTTTATTTTGACACTGATTCAGTTACAGTCCCTGAACCATCATGCCCAAAGCCATCACTGCCCAAAGAGTGGGCACCCTCCCAGTTGGTTTATATTATTATCAATTAAAGTCTCAAGAGATGCGATTAATCACAACTGCAGTCATAACCTGCTATCCCTTTGAAACTAAGGAGGCAGAAGAGACTACTTAAAATGAAAAAACAGACAGTTAAAGGAGTGAGTATTTTTAGGATCAATAAAAGATGAATAAAAGATAGGTGGCACTGTGATCTCACATCCCCCAGTGCTGCGAGATTTTATTAACCGCATGTGAAACATTGGCATGTTCTCACAGGTTTCTGTTTTTGGCAAACCAGCACCCTAGAAGTTGCAGAGTGAATGTGTCTGTGTGCAGGTATGTGCCCTATGATCAGCCGGCTTCCCGTCCAGGGACAGAATATACCAAAATGTTAAAACCAGAAAGCTGGATACACTTAAAAAATGACTCAAATTCCATTAAAATCCCCATCCTTCAATCTGACTCCATACCCACTTAATATGACACTAATAGCCAAATGGTTGTTGATGTTGTTGCTGTTATCTTCTTGGGATAATTTTACCATCCTTAATCTCTTCCTTTTGCATGGGCTAAAGTTTCAGCAGAGCTAATTCAGCTATTAAAGCTGTAAAAAAATCTCAGGTTTCCAGGCTAAATATTAACATGCAGCTGGGCAGAGGTGAATACAAAGTAGTACTATCAACCCAAAGATCTCTTGTGTCACAGGGTACACCATCTTTTAATCTAGGTGACCCCCTACAGTACATGGATTATAGTTTGGCACTCCTGCTCTGGGGAAAGAATCAACCCTGCTTACCGGGAGGCAAAACTCCTCGAAGGCGGGCTTGACAAAGGTGATGTACTGTGTCAACACCTGCTCCAGGTCTCGACCTCTCTCACTGATGTCCCGCAACACTGAGGGGCACAGGAGGACACAACCATTAAAATCCCTGTGGCCACAGACTCGCCACTGGGTATCCTCATTAACAAAGGCTTAAAGAAAAAGAGAACGCCAGATTCCATTGAATAGAAGCTGGAATCACAGACTCTCATCCAGAACCCTGCCAACGAACCTCTACGGGAGAGACGAGTGTCTGCGTCTGTGTCCACAAAGAGCTTCATCTGAAATAAGTCCCGAATGTCCTTGGAGTAGAAGGTCAAGATCCCCTCGAAAAGCACCACATCTGCCGGGTAAATCGTCACACACTCGTCCTTCCTGAAGACAGTCACCCAGGCACTTTTCAGCATCATTTAAAGAACTTAAGATCATATACTGTTCCAAATTCACATACTGATCTATATTGCTCAAATTAAAATCCACATCATTAAAATTAATTCAAAATTTACTTTTGACAACTTAAGTATACACAGACGTTCACAAAAATCATAAAAACTACATTGAGGAATTATAAGTACTACACCAATTTAACCTATACACCAGTTTCAGTAAAATTTACAATGTTATAAATCCTTGTGGGGAAATTAAAGAAAGTTTGTTCAACCATGTGATTCACACACTCAGTCCTGCACACACAGACAAACACAAGGCACAAAATAAAAGTCCTGACCCTGCACAAATAGCAAGGACACAAGCATGACTAGAGGATACCCCATCAATCATTCTGACCTGGAATGGGTGACAAAGTCATACACTGGGATCTGCACTTCATTCCCTTGCAGGATTTCCTGTAGGGTCTCCTTGATTAGCTCATTGTCAAATGCGTCTAAACAATGAGAACACAAGACCTATTCAATGAATGCTTTTCTCCAATGACCTGCACACATGATGCATGATCCATCGATGGCATGACCAATGTTGGGTAGCCAGTCTTGAATACATGTGTTCCCTTAATTAACCTGCATTGAAATATATTGCTTAATACATAACAGGCCTGTGAACTCACACTTCCAGGTTTGTGTGGCTGACGTCTGCCCTTGATCTGTATGCATTTTGAGATGTTTTGCATGTTGTTCTATTTGGCGAGACAACATCCCCAACAAAGGATGGATGGGGATGAACACAGGCCTTCTGGCTTACCTGGATGGTCAAAGTTGAACTGGCCCTTCAAGGCCCTGGCCTTCTGCTCTGGGGTCAGCACCCTGTAGAAGCTGTCCTGGCTGAGGATGGCCACCTGTCTCTGATCGTGGTCAATGTTGTTCTGGCCCAGTAGCTCCATAATCTTGCCGCAGACTGATGACTGCCCAAAAGATTGTGTGTATGAGGAGAGGGGAGTTCAGTAGCTAATCATGAGATAAAACAGGGTTCCCCAATTCCAATCCTAAAAGGCCAAAATCCATATACCAAGAGAATGCACAGTTTGCAGATTTTCCTGCTCAAACACACATACTAAACCTGTAAATTAGCTTATTAAGGTGTGTTTGAGCAGGGAAATTTGCAAACTGTGCATTCTCTTGGTATACGAGAATCTGGAAGACGTGCTTGCATAGAGGCCATACTGAAATAACGTCCATCCATTTTCTGAAACCACTTATCCTGTCCAGGATCGCGGGGGGTCTGAAGTAGAGGTCGACTGATATATTGGCCGGCTGATATATTGGGCCGATATTTGGCATTTTTTAATGTATCGGCCGATATCCAAGGGTAGTATGCCGATTTACAGACAGGCACGTCTGCGGGCAGCCCAGTGTTATTGTTGCTGTAAAACACGTTTCCCAAGCTGCCTCGTGCAGGACCCCAGCCAGATGTTTTGGAAGAGTTCTGGGAGAAAATGGTAAGGCTTAAATTCTGATCATTCAAAGACCTATTTACTTAACTGGTTTGCTATGAAATGTTGCTTTAAAAGAAAACGAGAATACTGTCGGGAACTGCCGTAATGATAATGAGCCTTCAACCATCTGTAGTCACATTGGTAACATTAACATTAAGTATCATTGAATCAGACAGAGTTAGTTTTGTGCGCTAAATGTATTAGAGTGTAATTGTATGTGCATGGAATACTGGAATTGTAGAATGAATTGAAAATTAAGGCACTAATAAAAAAGATAACCTTGCATTTTTTCTTCTGTTTTAATAATTGCTGTCTGATGGTGAACAAAAATCTAATCCTGCATGGCAGTATTTCACCAAGCCAACACTATATTGTGCTCTAAAAGAGATTCTGATGCTGCTATTTGCTTATAAGTTGTTTACAAGTTGATGAGTCAGTTTCTTATAAAAAGTTGTTGCACACTTCAAATCGCACTTGCACTATGCATTTTTGTGCAAAGTGCACTTATCTGTTTTTAAAACAAACCTGAAAAAAAATACAGAATGAAAGATCTGACTTGTTCCTACACTGCATTTTTATATTGCAGTGCTCCTACCATAGGTTACAACATTATACCAACAACACATGTAGGGCTGCGACAACTAATCGATTTAATCGATTTAAATCGATTATTAAAATAGTTGCCAACTAATTTAATAATCGATTAGTTGGGTCTACGTTATTATACACATAAGTAAAGTGGCTACCTTCTAATTTGGGAGCAGTAAGCTAACCAAAGGCATTTTGGCTTTGGCACCATTAAGCTGGATGCCGACCGCCATAAAAGGAAAAGGTGACGAGAACCAATGGCATGCCTTGAGTAGCTTACGTGATGAAATCTGGAAGAATTTTAAAAAACGTTTAAAAAAAGGCGGAGGCGGACACGGCAGAGTCTTGTTTTAATTCTGCCAGAATTTGATGATAATCAGCTGAAATTAGGATGGAGAGAAAATTATGTATTATGTGACGTTGTGGAATTTTTGGATTATGTTAAGCAATTATTCAAATTACTTAACGCAAATCCTTCATTCAGTGGTGTAGTGGAGGGTAAGTGCACATAAACGCCATTTACGCACCTTTTAAAATTTACAAAACAGCGTTTACTCACCTTTTGAGAGATCATAAATGTTAAGGATATAAATAGTTACCCACCGTTTTTACTGCTGTGCATATAGTTTTCCCACCTTACATTTCTTGTTACCACTAAAGTTTATGGCGTTTCACGAGAGTGCAAGCCGGCGCATTTTTAGCATAAAATGCTGAAAAGGATTTTTCTCCGCAATAAATGTTTACTTTGTTTGTCCGTAATAAATACAGACACACTTGCTTGCGTGCTCTGTCCCCCTGTCACATATGTATATCAACATTAAGAACATAAGAACCATTCGGCCCATCAAGCTCGCTTGGGGAGAACTTAACTAAAACAATATTAGACAATTATTTAATAATATTCTTAGTAGCAAGCGAGTGTTCAATGCTTTTACATTAAAAAACTGAAGTACTGAATACATTATCTAAAGCACCATGCTGGTTGCACTTCATAAAACAAGATTTTGTGTATTTCATTACAATTCAGCTGCTACAAAATTATTATTATTTTTATACTCTTAATGTAGCATACGTTTGCTTTTTATGCGAGTTGCTGGAAACAACCTTCATAGAAAGACAGACTGGGTTATTAAAAATTGCTGGAAATTGAATTGGTTTTGCCCCCCCCCCCATTAATCGAAAAATTAATCGACAGATTAATCGACTATCAAAATAATCATTATTTGCAGCCCTAAACACATGTAAAAAAGTGTTTATCCAATAAAACATTAAGCTGGTGTAGTACTGCATGAAAATTGGTGTAAATAAAATATTATATTGATGCAAAGGTTCAAAATACTGATGAAAAAATGAGGCTGACAATCATCATAAAGTTAATTGAGGTATTAATACAGCTCAATATTGCAGTACATACATACTTAGAAAGTGAAGGCTGCATTTCCTTAAACAGAACTGAATATTTGGAAGTTGCAATTGACTAACAAGATTTCTCACACATGTTTTTTCAAGTCAAATACAAGTGCACTCAAGTTTTGATAACAATCATAGCATTTTTTTAATAACTAACACTTTGCCCATTACAGGAGAGAGAGGAGTGACGGCCATGAATGTTTAACTGCTCAGAGAAATAAGACTGATACAGCATTGTGGTCATGATGATTCTTAAATTTAAAAAGGTAAGTTAATTTAAGGAAAAGTGAATCGATTTCATCTCAAACAATGTAAACAAATTAAACTGATGATATTTCAATCTGTCTTGTGTATAAATTGCAGGGATGTTAACTATAATGGCACAGCTCCTAAGACTCGTAAAGTGGATCTTTGAATATTACACACAGTAGCAACACCCCTTCTCTGATGAGATGCTACATACAGAGGAAAAGCTAGACATTCTGGGCCCCCTGAGAAAATGTCACATTGGGGCCCTTGCTCAGGTTGTCACTTTCAATTGCTTAGTTAATTTTGCCGAGGGGGGATTTTGGGGCCCCTACAAAGTGCTGGGCCCCCAGAATCCATCATGGTATCCATGTCCTTCCAGCACCCTAACTACATACACGCTGGTCCCTATAAGATAAGCTGGTATGGTGCATTCTGCATTGCACACAAACTCATTACAGCCATGTTCAAAAACTCTTACAGCAGGAACACACAGACCAGCTTACTTCCAAAAATATGTGCACTGTGCCAGAGTGAAGTCAACATTATTTAGACATTTATGCCAGGTAAGTGGCAGGATAAATAACATGACCAGACAGGCAAAGACAGCTCTGCCTATCTGAGTTGAAAGAAATGTCGGCCGTTTTCACTCAAACACCACTATACATCTGGAACCCTATATAGTGTTCCGAAGAGAATCCACTAATTAAAATCTTGTAGCTGTGTCTGTAAAAGCTCTTACATGTCTAAAAACGTCAGAATACACTCCAGGACATTAAAAATATTCAAACGACTTATCTGCAAATATTGAAAGAATTTCCGGAACTATGGTATTAGATATTTAAAAACTCTTTAAAAAATATGACTAAACGCATTCTAACCAGGCGTGAATGAGTAAGTAGCATACCTCTGTATGTGAGAGACAGGCGCGACCGCCTCCACTCCGGCTGACTGGTGTTTCTTTCCCATGCGCCGAAAGCCCAAAAACAGCCCCTGACCAGGGAAGTCTGACCACTCATCAAAGCCAGTACAGCGACATCACGATGCCACTTATTACATCTCCATCTCAGTCTGCTATTTTTACCGATATGCTACTCCCATCGGCCTGCTGATTTTGAACCAGTGTCGAATCAAACAAATATCAACTAATCAATAACTTAGGCTGAAAGCTCGACCGGAAAATTAGACGCCCAGCGTCACACTTTGACACAGAAGTTCTCGAATACTTATTCACGATTCAATTTCCAGAACTTAAGCTTGACAAAAGGCGTCGTGGCAAAAACCTAATTTTAATGCAGTTCAATCCCCAGATTCAACGTGCCAACGCCAGATTTTTTGTGATGTTCCTCCTTATGAAAATTAAATCGAGCATAAACGACGGTATAGCAGTATTAGACACAATTAAGACACTTCAAGAGAGTCCTAGCTGTATATGATGGCGTGAAACCGTTGAATTGATTTGGTCACCCAAGTACTGTTTAAATTTCAGTTTATGGAGGTGATGCAAGACATATTATAGTCTTTAAAAAGTAGTTTACTAGTGAAAACATAGCTCTCAACTCGTTCAGAAAATTATTAAAAACGCTACGCAAAAAGAAACTTACATTTAAGTTACATTTATATTTCTTGTGATCTTAAAAGCACCGGTCATAAAGAATGAAGCAGCAAACGAGACGCGCGCGACATTGAAAAGCTAGCCACGCGGTCAGGGAGTCATCTTCAACGAGGCGATTTCCTCTCAAGAATGACCTCAAACAAACACCGTCTATATTCAAAATATCGCTAACAAAGTCCGAAAGAGGATGCCGACCTTGCCGCTGGCTGTGCCTCCGGCCACCCCGATGAGAAAAGGCAGCCGTTTCGCACATTGGCCGCGTGCCGGAGCCTCCAGGCGCGTCCCCGTGTCGCCTACCATGCCGGTCGCTGTGATTTTATCCGCCTCTCACCCACACTGCGCGCTTCCAACATGTGAATGAACTTCCTGTCGTCACCTCAGCACATTCCATTTTTAAAATATGGTATAACAGAAACGAAGCTGCAACTTCGCCATCTGATCAAATCATTTAAAAAGCGCTTCATTTGAGCCCTTTTTGTGCTCAATACCTATACTTACAAATCAAATGTTACCCAATTGTGCATACAAACGTGATGAGGAAACGCGATATTTCTCTTATTTTATATACGACTTTTATGAAGTCCATAAAATAATAATCATGAATAATTATCCCACTACAGTAACATAAAACATGTTCTGAATTAGAATTAGTGAATGATTAATGATAAATGATGACGATTTAGGATGCGTGAACTGTGATGTTTGGGTACCGACGGTATTCGACGGTTAAATAAACTTTGATTATATTTTATATCAACTTGTAAGACGCCCCCTGACAAAGGCGCGGGTTAGTGGTCGGAGGACTTTCTGGAGCGCTGGGCATCCCACAATCCACCGGGCTCATCGGATGTATCACGTGACCAAGACTTTCTCATGTCCTTTGAACCGTTTGTGATGACGGTGAGGATAGACGCTGGTCGGTAGTTTTTTAAATTTTATTTATTTAGTTTGGTTTTATTTTTAATATTAGTGCCTCCCTCCTCCCAGGAGCTATAAATATCCCGAAGATGAGCACTATGTTCGCAGACACCATCCTGATCGTGTTCATATCCGTGTGCACAGCTCTACTAGCCGAAGGTAAGCTAACGGGTGTGTTATCTGGCAGAGAAGCTCCCTGTAGCTGGGATTGGCTCAAGGTCTGGCCAGCTGTATAGCTCGGCTTTGCTGTTCAGCTTAATTGTTTGGGATATTTACGGAGATGACTTGTATGATGACTTTGAAGGCCAGTTCACAGACACGTAATTTCACCGCGGTTAAGTTAGCCTCATATTCGATATTCAGTTTTCTGGCTTTAACTTTTCGCGGAAGTAAGGTGGGACGTTTTTAATGACAGAATCGTGTTGTCCAGTACACAGACAACGATGCACACCGATTATTTTTGCGCTTCAAGCCATTTTGTGATTTATGCAAAATCGTGTTAATAGCTAATATTATAGCGTATAATGTGCAATGGGACAATACATGAATGGGTTAATAACTGTAAAACTAGACAAGACAGGCACTTCTAGTGAAGTGGGCTTTGATCAGTGGACTACAAGGAACAATGCACACCCCTTAGATTTTCAGATTATTTTTGTCCGTAATACTTATCTATTATTATATTGCATCCGTTTAAAGTGCAATGAGGCAACACATTAAAGGGTTAATAGCTCTGAAACCGAATGGGACAGCCATGTCATATGGAGTGTGCTTTCATCAGTGGACTCTGGGGGACAGTGCACACCCCTTGGATTTTCAGAATTACTTTCTCTCTATCAATTATTAATTAATACATTGTATGTATATTACATGGCTTATGGTGATGCACTGAAGGGTTAATAGCTCTGAAACCAAATGAGACAACCACGTCCTATGAAGTGTGCATGGACCAAGGGAACTTGGGGGACAATGCACACTTCTTGGATTTTCAGAATTACTTTCTCTCTCTTTTCAAACGTATTTACCTGTAGCTTTTTTTATTAAAAAAAATCTCTCCATTCTGTGCTCTTATACAGATCCGTGGAATTAGATAGAAATGGTTTGTGTCGGTGCGGATGGTCTCATTACTTTGCTATATAGGGAAACTTAAGTTGTCGTTGGTTAAGTAGTTGAATGAAGCTGAAACTACAAGAATTGTCCAGTGTCTTACATTCGATTGGAAACATTTAATCCATGTTATACTACGGGGCCGTTGAATGCTTGAATCTGATTGGCTGACGAACGTTCTGAGGTGTGCAATTATTTTCAGGG